>BGPR01003453.1:0-88673 GCA_013235015.1 Araneus ventricosus
TTCCTGTTCTTTTGGTTGATAAATAAAAATTTGACAAATAATTATTTCTTTAATTCTTTAATCCCAAGGCGACTTTTTTCTTCTAGCTGCTTTAAAACCTTGACTTTTAGGGAGGAAACGATCTGAATTGGACTCACCCAACTTTGATGGTCATTTAACCCCCCCCCCCCGGGGGGGGCGGGGGCGGACTATAACCTTACCATAAGGCGCGCGAAAATAGGCTTTGGTTGGCAAGGATAATTGGACCCCCCCCTCAAGCGCTTATCTCCTAAGCGATATCAGAACATCACTTCTCATCATAACAAGCCAACCGCCTCAGACCGACCTCTGTCTCTGTTGAGAAGAAATTTTTAGCCCTCCCGCTCGGTACGAGAAGATTAAATACACATACTATTGCCTAAAAATTAGTAGATGCTCCGTCTTGAGGAAAAAAACAAATGGTCACATTAGGAACAACACAAGAAGATCTTTTTTCAAATAACTGTTAATCGACGTCTCCACTAAGAACAGATCCTGTTCACAGCGTAGTGTAAAAGAGCACACCAAGTATCAAGCTTCGGGTTGTCTCCCTCCTGTTCAACTGAAATCTTTGGTTCTTTTCAGAACCCCATATGCTAATGTTATGGCGGTGAAACATGCCAGACACTTGGAATGTGCACGTGTAAAGCTACAGTGAAGGCCGTGTAAAAAATTGTTAGATTTCGTCATTATTTTGCAGCAAACTGCAATTCATTTAATCTTTGTCAATGTTTTGAATAATAAGAATCGTTTTCGGTCACCTTTTACATGTGTGGAACATGTTTAAAGTTGATGAAAAATTATTCATCATTTTTAATTATTTTTGGAGATCCCAGTGGAATATTACAGTACCCGATTTTACGATCGCCGTGGAATAATGTATAGTTATCGAGAAGTAATTTTAATGACAATGAAGTAGTGCAAATTTTTGAACTTTATTTATATTCAGAAGAGTGTAATTAACTTTTTATTGAATACACCTCTTTAAATATGAAACAAATAAAGCTAAATAAAAACTTGAAAAATCAACATTGTTCCTCCAGGGCATTTCTTTGGCTTAAGAACTGTTTCATTTCTTTATCGTAAATCTATTTAGATATCCTTTTTCAATTACATAACTAGAAATGATAAATAAAAACATTATGGAGAAAATTTGTCAGTATTGTTCATCTTACTCATGTAAAATCGTAGATCAGTTAGATTATACTCCTATTATCCGTCATTTGTAAAGTAATAGGTTTAATTACTATACTAGTGCTGTACAATAAGGATAGATATCGATGAAGCGGTTCTGAATTTTTTTCCTCCAATAGAATCTGTAAGGAAATTGTTTTAACCCAAAAGTGTCGGTTTGGGCGTTTTCGGGCTATCAGATGCTTATCACTTAACAGCAAAGAAAATCGTTTCGTGGTTAAAAGATTAAAGGAAAAATAGAGAGTCAATAGTTAATCGAAGTAATTGGTTTATTATTTGTAGGAAAGTCTCAGAATTTTTCAATTTAAAGTCACTATTCGTATAAATCTAACACTCAACATTCATTAGGGAATAGTAGAGGAATTCGGACCGACCCACAGTGTGAAATTTTCGTAATCTAAAGGGACAATTTATTTTAGCCCAAACTCAGTGCATTTAATAAACGGTTAAGGTTTTTTCATGAGATATGTAAAGGTTAAAGTCATATATTTTAACATAATTATAAATAATAATTTTTAATTTTTTGTTATTCACTGAGTGTTTCCGAATAGGCACCATTGATATACTAAATAAACTTTCATCAGAGCAATTTTCACTCGAAAATCTTCGCGTTTATCTATTTCGTTCCGCCCCATCACAACCCCACTTCACAATTATGTCCAGAGACCTCAGGTCTCTTATAGATTTTAAGACCTCTTCTCGCACTCTGTACAATCGCGTATTAGTGTGATCTATTAGAGATTGAAATTTTATTTCTACGACGGTTTCTTTTGTATTGACGTCACTCGGATAGCACAACTTTTTTGCTGCTTTAATTTTAAGATAAGCTGGATACATACTCTTATGTATTTAGTTTGTTTGCTGCCGTATAACATTATATTGATGCGTAGACAAATTTGCCACGTTTGTAGCGTTTGGTCTTCCGAAAGACCACTTTGTTTTGGGCTTGAAAAACGCTTCAGCGCTTTTTTCACTTCTGGGAGGAAAATGGTACAATTTATTTACATTTTATGCTGAATCTCTTTTGCCTACTCTGCGAATCAGTACTTCATCAGCCATCGATATCTCTTCCTTGCTTGATGTTCCCAGAATGTGTTGAATTCTCCGTCTTTTTTTTGGTGCTGCAACTCTCCAATCATCTTTGTGGACTACCGGTTCTTCTACTCGATCCATCATGTGAAATAGTTTCTGTACTCGCCATTGATATCTCTTCCTGGATTCATGTTTCCAGGATGTGTTGAATTTGCCAACATTTGTGGTCTGCCGGTTCTATTACTCTGTCAAGAATTTGAAACAGTTTCTATACATCCTGTGGTATTATAAGGAAATGATTTGCATTCATATAACCACGAAGAATTGGTTTTTAGGAAGCATTCACTGTGCCTGCGTAACTGCGACCAGTTTTATTCAAATATTTGGCTAACGCTTCTGATTATAACTTTTAAATTGTCTTCTGAAAGAAACGGGGCACCAAATTATTGTAACATATGACTTAACAAATCACCTGTTCTTGATTCTTTGGCTTTAGCAAACCAAACGTCGAAAAGATTTCTGCGTAACATTTGAGTAGTCATTTGCAAGGAATGAAAGCCTCTATGAATTTCTCAAATATTCTCAAGTAAATTCAATTATTTCGTATAATATACAAGTAATTATTTCTGGAAAACACAGTTACACATTGGTATAATGAGATATAATATACCAAAACTCAAGTTAAAATTGACTTAGACATTTTTATCGCACGGAAAGAACTAGAATCAATTTTTATGGTGCTCATGATTAAATTAAAGCACATATTAAAGTAAAATCTTATGTAAACTAACTTTGATACATCGACCAAAAAATAAGGACACACAACCAATACTAGAACACAGAAACACAGCTTATTCATCAAGCAAATTCTGATGAATGACTCGAATGCTTAGAACATTTGACAGGTAGAGCGCAGGTCCGTCCCTTTTTTCTATTGTTTGGTGCGGTTTCTAGGAATATAAACCTTAGTTCCAGGTAATATGGTTTATTCTCTTTGTAAACAAAAATCTGTCATGTGTAGATAGGTACGAAAATTAACTTTTGTCCCTCTAGATCACAAAAATATCACATTGTGCGGCGACTACATGTTAGCGGTGGTATAAATTCAATTCTATTCAATATTTGGGTAGTGGAATAGACAAATTATCTTGCAACGATGTAAATAGGGTGTAAGAAATTATTTTTAAAGAAAAGCGCTACTTGGTTACAGTTAGAGAGCAAGTTTTTTATATTTGCGTATCATCCATTAATTATTTTAACAAAAAGTAAAATGTCCTTACTTTGTTTAAAGAGGTGAGATTTTGTAATCTATTTTTTTACTTATATGCTAGAGATCTGAAATTATGTACAACTAGCTCATCCCGAGCAGAGGATCTGCGCTCTAATGTCTGCTCTTCGTAATAAAAATATATATGCAGCAGAACATCGATTATCCGAATACTGATAAACCGAAACATTAGTTAACCGAAAAAGTTCCAGTTGCCAAATTTAAATTCAAAACTGGATGTGCTGATTAGAGAATCTTCAGGATTTAAAGAAGGCGACCAAGAAAACAATCAAGACTGGCTCGAATGTGATGTCGATGATACAGGATAACAAGTACTGGCGGATGATGGAATACTGCCAGTGCTATTGAGACCATGACTCTTGCGACAAGGAGGAAGAAAAAAGACCAGTCAGAAAGCTTTTCACTGACTTTAGACGGCTATGAAGTAGTTAGAACAACAAAACAAATGTGATGCTATACAATTGCTGTCTTCAAAACGTGTGTGATATATAGTGGTAAAAATAACGAGCCTCAGCTCTGATACAAAAAGAAAAAAGTAATTGAACTTCTTTTCCAGAACTGTAAGCTTACTTAAATGTACTACTATTTTATGTTAGGTATGTATCGCTAAGATGGGTGATACAAAATATATTCAGTTTTGTGTTTAATATTACTGTTTCATTATTTCATATTGCTCCTATAGCACGTACATTTTTTTTCGAAAATGATCGGTTATCCGAAAAATCAGTTATCTAAACACCTCCAATCCCCAATTGTTTTGGATAATCGATTCTGCACTGTAAATTGTAAGATAATGTGGATGAAGACACCGTTTTGGTGATAAAGAAATTTAAATCTTCCAAAATATTTGGTGTGGATAATACACATCCTTTTATTATCACAGGATGCGAAGAATTTTTTATTTGTCCCCTTCTTATTTTATTTAAACTTTCGTTGAAAACTAATGTATTTCTTCATGTCTGGAAGCAAACCAAAATTACTCCTGTGTTTAAGGGGACGGTGGACCTTGAAATTGGAAAACATTTGTCCCAAATACAGATTTTTTTGTTATATTAAGATGTTGATTACTTTACTGAACCATATGCACAAAACCTCATATGTCTAAATTGTTTTATTAAAAAGTTATAAGCATTTTTAAAAAAATTAAAGGGCCCAGAAAATGTAAAAAATCATGTGAAAAACAGAAAACATGACTTGTTTTACATTTTATTTGATTTTAGAATTACTATTTTTACGTTTTAGCTTCCGCCTATTTTAACTGTAAATGTTAACTGCTGTTTGCTGTGTTTGTTTAGACTTTTACCTCGTGCTTTTTACTGCTGCTATTACTGCTTTTAATTGCTGTGTTAATATTCGCTATCATCATGTGTAAGAACCGCCTGCTTGGTATCCCATGAAGTTATTTTTTTCTGCTGCAAAACCCTAGTAAGTAATAATACTTTGTACTTTGGTTTTTTTTGAATAACAGACAGTGTTATTGTAAACAATTCAGATGTCATTTAAAATAACAGTATGTGGTCTTCCCTTCTGTCCAAAACAAAATGTAATGAATGTAATATGTGTTCTTTGGATTCATCAAAAATAGAACTAAAATGCAAAAAATGCGATAAAATATTTAATTCCATATTTTCCAGCCCTCGAGATAATGTGTACAACTGCTTTCAAGCAATTAAAAAGCTTGTTGGACTTTTTTGAAAATTGGGAAAGGCCACGCAGCATTGGAAGTTTTTCCATGGCTATTGGCATTTATGCAATGAATAAAAAAATTTCAAAATGTTGACATAAATTGTATGAGGAGCGCAATTACAAAGATGACATTCTACAAGTGTCTTGCAAAATTATTCGCCAAAAGCATAATGATTTAGCATCACCATCTGACAAAAATAATGATATTATTGATATCACAGTCTCGTATGATGGCATATGGCAGAAATGTGGACATACGTCACTATATGGAATTGGTGCTGTTGCCGATATTTTAACTGGTCTCGTCATTGATTACGAGATACCTTCGAAATATTGTCCTGAATGCACTACTGCAAGAAGGGATCTTGGAGAAAACAGTTCTGATTTCTACATATAGTATAAACCCACATGTCAGAATGCAGCGAAAACTATGTGGGATCATAAAATACCATGGAAGTTAAAGATGCAGACATTTTATGGAAGAGATCGGTTGAAAATTGGTAAACAATACATGAGTGTTCTGTCAAAGGGCGATTCCAAGACATTGAAAGATTTATTAGAATTAGATGTATATGGTGACAGTATGAAAATTACTAAAGAAGAATGTCTAAAATCATGTGACAAAGATACTTGGGACAGGCAAATTTTAATTTATTTGTGTTGGAAATAAATAGTTATTTATATTAATTTAGAAAATACACGTGCCTGAAAATTTTAACGCATCAATTTAAAATCAATAACATAGCATAAATATGTCTGTATTTTAAGAAAATAAATAGTGTATGGTATGTAGAAAGCAAGTATCGCAGGTAAGTGTACACATATATTTACAGTGTCATTTTCTCAAAACTATTTTTTTCAGATTTACTTCATGCGTCTTAATTTTTTAGTAAATCCTATGAAATTTCTAATACGGTATCCTGATAGATACTAAAATAAATATTTGTATACATTTTATGTTTCAACTTCATTTCGATAGTTAAAAGTCAGTTTCAATTTATGTTTGTTCTGAATAAATAATTATTTATATGAATTTAGAAAACACATGTGCCTGAAAATTCTAACGCGTCAAACCAAGACTTTCCATTGAAATTTTTTTCTCTTAAGAATTTACTTTTAAGTGAATAATATAGCATAAGTATGTCTATAGTTTAATAAAATGAATAGTGTATGGTATAAAGACAGCGTATATGCGTCCTTAATATATGCAATTAAAAGCTTTTGAAAAGAGCAGTAAAGGAATTATAGAGAGGAAAACTGGTGAACAGAAAGAGAGAAAGCAAGAGAAAACGCAATTAGAAACAGTCTAATGCATGCTGATCAAATGAAATGGAAGACAAAAGGACACACTGAAATGTCAAATATCTTGCTGTTTGAGTGTCAAAAATAGATACAATAACCGAAAACAAGGTCTTACTACTATTGATTCATTGCAAATTTTTAAAAAAATCAATACAATATATTAAAAAGGGTTCTTGAAGAAAGTTTCACTTTTTACTTTAATTTATAAAAGATAAAAAGATGAGTTGTGCGGAAAATATTTCTGTAACTTAATGAGAACAGGTCGCTTTATCAAACTTGCAAAATAAAACTGTAAAGCGACTGATTAAATCGCAAGAAGAGGATATTTTATCCTTCGAGGACAATATTAATTATATTTTTTGATTAGTGAATGAGATTTTGACAATTCCTCGAAACAATTTGAATATAAACAACTCATCGAAGATCTAACAGTTACAGATGCCACCATTTTTGGTCACATCTCTTGTTCCAGTAAGTTAATTTTTTGCGGAATCGAGATAAACAGAAGCATACTGTATTGTAGATAACCCTATTCTCGATATTGTAGACCAGTGCTACTACAAGACATAAATTTAAAAACAAGTTGTGATAAACTAAGATAAATGGTTTGAATCTGATACACATGAAAACTGGTGACAAAATTTTTATTAGTCATAAATTCGTAATAAGTGTGATGCAAAACAACAAACGCTATTGTGACCACTCAAAGAACCATATATGTAATTTGTGTCGAACAAAAGCAAATAGTTCAATAGTTTAAAGTTGTGTTTAACGCTGTCATTGAAAACTATCTGCAGTTAGAACTGCCCACGCAACATTATCGAATTAGTTTCTTTTAGTTTTTATTATATTTTCCATATAGATTTACGTTATGCAAATAATAAACACGGGCTATAAAAAACTGTCGAAATGGTGGAAAAAGAATCGAAGATAAATTCAAATTGCAAATATGTCTCGTGGTTGACAAGCCGAACGATGAATATGTCAATAGTAATAAAGGCCATATTGTACACTAGCGGAAGTCAACTGCTGCTATTTTATCCATTTTTGAATTGATTATAGTCTAACAACTGTGAAATATCCCTTTAATCTCTTCACTTACTGAGAATTTCTTAATAATTAAGACTACCCAACTCAAAGTTTCCAATACAAGTAATTTTCTAATTTTAATATTTAATAATTTTGGTCAACTCTTTTTTTGTATATTTCGCCATTGTGCGCCGGTGTGAACGTGTTAAATAAAGAAATAATGTATAAAGTACATAGCAATAAAACATAGGTATGGATTTCAGCATTATGCATTGGGTTGGCACGAAAGTAATTTCAGTTTCTAAGTGTGAAATAAAATTCATTTTTTAAAAAAAGATTGACTTTAATATATTACGTAATTCCCATCTTGTATTTTAACTTTTCTCAATCTTTCTGACTACTTCATGATTCCGTGATCATATAATGTGGGGTTTTGCATTAAGATGGTGGAACACGATTTCTTTGAGATTCGACAATTCTGGCTCTTTTTCTTCAATTGCATTCTCCAGTTTAGTTAGTTGTTAAGAGTAAGTACTGGCGGTCTGCCCTGTCGATCGTGAACACACACATACCTACGGATACACATTATTCTTATTATAAGTAGAGACAGTTGCGTTTTATAACTGCTACGTTATTTCATTTTATAATTAGTTTATTTAAGCGATGATGATTAAGATGTTCTGAACTAAAGGCGTTTAATACAGTAAGATGGAAGGATATAATACAAATTTAAAAATAGGAAAATGTACCTGGATATCTAATCAAAATTATAAGTAGCCTTCTGTCAAATAGGGTCATCGTTGACGAAGGGAATGATATTGAATTTAAATTCAATGTTGGAGTCCCACAAGTCTCTTTCCTTGGAACCATCTTGCGAATATTGGTATCGGACAGACTTTTAAGGTTAACTAATATGGATGGAAATACAAAAGTTATTATGCTTGCGGATGATATCGTCAGTTTAATTTCGGAGACAGCAGCCCAGAGATTTACAAGATCTAGTATGAATATCCTTACACATGTAGAGAACTAGGCAGAGGAGTATGTTGTACATATAAATCCTTCCAAATAGGTGTACACTATATGCCTCAAAAAAGGTATCTAGAGGGCCACCCATTTTAAAGCAAGGCCAGAAAATAAATTTGAAAACGATTCAAATATCTTGGGATTGTGATAAATTACGATTTATCCTAGACGTCATTTTTATATTATGTAACAAATAAGGTGATAATAATACAAACAAGATTGCTAGATCTTGTCGTGTGACGTGGGGTGTGAAATCTGAGGTAATAAAAGAGTTATACTTGATAGCAACTCAGAAGCTGATAATGCATGCACTCGAAAAATAATATAAGGACGTATATTAATAGGAAGTTATTGCAGGTACAATTCATGCTCACCGTAATATAACTAAAACTTACCGCACAGTGTCAACAGTAGCGATGCAAGTCTTGGTGGATTGCGGTCTCGTGTTATAGTGGCAATAAATGAAGTCCAGAAATTTAAACTATTTAAATTAAAAAAGGATATTGATGGAAAAGTAATAAAGTCAAATGAATTTAATGATTTCATTTGTACTGATCCTCCATGGAAAAAATTAAGATGTACTGGTATTTTAAAGATCAAATTGAACTAAATAAATATAATGTCTTTACTGACGGTTCTAAATGTAATGTAGAATCGGTTGCTGCGATATTATTTACTATGGGGACCGAATTGAGAGAGAGTTTTACTTGGAGACTGAACGACGAAGCTACAGTTTTTCTTGCTGAAACCCAAGGAATTCAAAATACCATAATGGAGACTTTAGATTTACAAGGTGCGATCATTATTTATACAGATTCTAGATCCGTCTTGCAGTCATTGAATTCTCCTTGGTCTCACTGTGATATATAGATGAAATTAAAAAGTGGATTCAAAATAAACTAAACTACAGACTTTAGTGGGTAAAGGCCCACATTGGGATTGTTAGAAATGAAAATTTGATTGTCTTTCGAAAGCAGCAACTGAAACAAGCTGACTGGATTTCAATGCAGGTATACCAAAGTCATGGATTAAGTCAAGGCTTATAGAAGTGACTCTTCAAAATTGGTAAGAAAGATGGATAAATACATTGGAAGCTAGGTACACTTTTGGACATATGCCCCAAATCGACCTCAATAGATGCAAAATACATTGGAAGCTAGGTACACTTTTGGACATGTGCCCCAAATCGACCTCAATAGATGCAATGGTACTTTTTCCTAAGACAACTATATACAAAGAAAGGAAGTTTTCCACAGTTTATCAAAATAGATTCTTCAAAAAAAAATGACAATTGTCGATGTGGTTTTATAAAGGAACAGCAAGGTTACTCTATTTTTAGTTGTAATGTTTACAAATATATCAGGAAAAAGTATTTTCCAACCAACTTTGGGCCATTTGGCTTAAACCTTTGTGGCTCAGTCTTCCATTGCATGGAACACCTAACAACCCAAGTTTAAAATTTTCTGAAAAAAAAGTTTTCTACTTCGAAACCCGAAAAATTGCAGGAAAAGGTAGGAAATTGTTCTCTTTTCGGAATATAGAGGGCAGAACAATGAAATGTAAATTTCTTTATAGGATTAATTATATATTTAAAAAGCCTCAATCTCTTGACTCGAAATGGGATTTTTTTTTGAGTTCTTGACGATTACAATTTTAGCAAATTCACTCGTCTATTTTCCTCCAATATCCTTGAAGTATTAATTTTAGATTTTGTGTAAGATTCAACATTATTTTTTGAACGTATTATGATGACTGTCCCCAGTGGTGACCTTATATGAGGGGGTTATTCCCTAAGGGGAACGATGCTCACCTTACGGAAGGGAGGGAAGTTAAATTTTTTTTGAAAATTGTATGTCTAGACAATAAACTAAAAAAGTCATTTTTTTTCGTTATATTTCAAAACTTTTAATACCTTGCGCCGGAAAGGGTTAATGCAGTTAAAAATGTCTTGGCAAGAAATGGATTTATTGAAATTGTTAAAAATTTGTTAGAGTTTTCTCCTGTGTGTTAACTTTTCTAAAATCGTCTAGTTTTTCATATTGCGTAAATGTTAAATATTATATTAAAAATTGAATCGTGAAACTGATTTTTTTATCGGAAAAGGCCCTATTGTTTGATGTATTATTATAATGTTGGATTGGAGATGATGTGGGATGAAATTATTTTAATTTTTGTAATTTAAATGTCATGGAAAATGTTAATGGTAAATGATAATTGGAAAATTGAATTGTAAACTGAATTCAAATTATTTTAAGATATATTGCTAGTTCTATTGTAATTGTAATGTAGAGAAATTACATAATATGTATTCTATGTTTTATGCTATGAAGTATTTTGATATATTAGAAATTTTTAAAATTCTGAATTTAATTCAACACATAGAAAAAAACGTATGTGATATTGTTGTAATGCGTTCTCTAAGAGGTGCAGTCCATGGGTTTCCAGTGAGTGAAACAAGTTGTTTAAATGAAAAAACGTGCTTAGTAAGCCCATAGGGTACTTCAGAAGCAAAATAGCTTGGTATTTTGAGATTAAATCAATAACTATTATTTTCAACCTAACATTCGATGAGGCTTAAATTTCAAGAAAGAGTAATTCTAAATACTGAAGTGTTGTACAGCGTCAATGAAAATGAAAATGTGATATTTGATATTAACTATTCAACCCAATGTAATCTATGATTGTTTTTAACTTCTTTAAGTCCTTTTTTTTCTCTGAAGAATCAGTTCTTGATAAACCATTTTCTCTACCCATTTTATGATGTTTTTGAAACTTTTGACTCGCGAATTCATGTACGAAAGGAAAATCCCCGAACACATATTCCACAACGTATTTTAAAACTAAAGACTGAACCTAAAGACTAAAACTAAAGACCAAATTGAATTCAGAATGATTCGATTGAAATTCATTCTGAAACATTTTGAAAGTAGCAATATAAATAAAATTGAAACGCTAAATATTATTTACTCTATAGAAATACAAACTATCAAATTGATTTTCTTCAAAATTTACTCACAAATACTATGAAGCATAGAAATAGTTTTATAATAATAAATTATTACAAATTAATAAAAAATTAATTAAAATTACAATAAGATTTAGGAAGATCATTGCATAGATCAGTACTTTGCTTTTCAACAACGGATAAACAAGGAGTGATTTACCACAAATGGCTGTTTTTCACACATGATTCTTTAAATAGCTATATTGAATTTTATAGAAGTTGAACATGCTGAATATCACAGAACGCTATAAATAAAATACGCAATTAAAATTGCAGTTCGACGATTACTACTCGAATATTGAAATTTAAGAAATATCAGGTTGTGGAAAAACCCTCATCGTTTCATTTATCTTAGAGCCACGTATCTGGCTTCTAAATTATAAAAGAAAATATAACGTTTGACACATGCGCAGTTAAAAATTATTTCTTATAAAAACATATGTCCTCTAATATTTAAAGTATTTACTTACAATTTTAATACAATACTTCTATGGTATACTGCCCCATATTTTATAAGTACCGTATAATTTCGTTTAAAAATCTTTATATTATAAGAAAAAACATTCGGAAAAGTTTGGGATTTTTAAAGAAAACCCTTATACACTGAAGAGCCAAAAAAACTGGTACACCTTCTTAATATCGTGTCGGGCCTTCACGAGTACGCAGAAGTGACGCAAAACGACGTGGCATGGACTCAACTGGTGTCTGAAGGTATCCTTGAGGAAATTCACACCATGAATCCTACAGGGCAGTCAACAAATCTATAGGAGTGCGAGGTGGTGGAGATCTCTTGTGAACAGCATATAGCAAGGCATCCCGGATATCTTCAATAATGTTCATCTCTGGGGATTTAGGTGGCCAATGGAAGTGTCTAAAGTCAGAAGAGTGTTCCTGGAGCCACTTGGTAGCAACTCTCGACGCGTGGGGTGTCGCATTGTCCTGCTGCAATTGGCCCAATCCGTCGGAATGCACAATGGAAATGAATGAGTTTAGGTGATCGGACAGGATGCTTAAGTGCCTGTCACTTGTCAGAGTCGTCTCTAGACGTATCATGGGTCCCATATCACGCCGACTGCACACGTCTCATACCATCGCAGAGGTATCAACCAGATTGAATAGTCCCCTGTTGACAAACAGGGTCTATGCATTAATGATGTTGTCTCCATGCGCTACACGTGCATCCGTCCGATACAATTGGAAATGAGACTCGTCAGACCAAGTAACGTGTTTCCAGTCATCAACAGTCCAATGGTAGTGTTGTCGAGCCCAGGGTAGAGGAGTAAAGCTTTGTGCAGTGCAGTCAACAACGGTACAAGAGTGGGCCTTCGGCTCTGAGAGCCCATATTAATGACGGTCCGTTGAACAGTTCGCACGCTGACACTTGTAGAGTCCCCATCATTGAAATCCGCGTCAATTATTCTACGTCTGTCTCGTGTAAGGATTCGCGTCTGACGTCAATGGTCCAGTTTTTTCAAGGACTTTTTTCCGGCCTCACCGATGGCGGAAATTTGATATTTTACAGGATAACATATATTCACGGTACACTCGTGAAATGGTCGTACGCGGAAATCCAAATTTCATCGCTACTTCGGAGATGCTATGTCCCATCTCTCGTGCGCCGACATTAACTATAACGCCACATTCAAAGCCACTTAAATCTTGAAAACACGCCATTTCAACAGCAGGAACCGATCTAATATATTTGTCATACATCTGTTGTCTTATATAGACGTTGCTGACCGCATCGGTTTACAATGGTTGGTTGCATATCTCCGTTATTTGCATATGCACGCCTGTACCAGTTTTTTTACTCTTCAGTGTATCTTCTTGAATATGTATGCTATTTTCACCACAATGTTTGTAAATATTGCAGAGGAGGCAAAACCACTGATGAAAGTTACAAATCATTTTGGGAACGGGGTGAGTACAAATCATTTTCTTATTTATCACTTTCTGTTCGGTCCCTTCGTTACCAAATATTCTCTACAGAATGTGAGTTACAACAATTGCACTTCCCTCGTCTTGTTGAGTCAATGCCATGTCGAGTTCAGTTGCAGCACTTCACCTGGAAACAGGAGATCCTACACGATATTTGGGGGTATCCCATGACTTCTGGCACTTCAGTGTATATATCATTACAAAATTCAGATATTAATAATAGTTTTGTAGTTTGCAATTTTTTTCATTTAAGATGTTCTAGCATTTTAATTCGTTTAATTGCCAATAAGTACTTACGGATCCAACAAATCCTGCTGCTCCTGTAAGGAATATACTCTTGTCATGGTAAAATTCCGGAACTCTTGGTAAATGAGTAGCTACAGCATTCGATCCAAGCATTTTCTAAACAACGACACCTCCACAGTTCAGTTCCTGTTTTTAACAAAATTAAAAATCAAATTACTTCCTAATGCTTTAAACGCAATTATCATAAATTGGTGGTTATTGTGTAAATAAAGAGAATGTGATATTTTAGTATTTTGAATTCAAAAAACCCTTAAACCAGCACAGCAATAAAATGGTTATATAATGAAATGTTGACAGTGAATCTTTTGCAGAAATATGTGTTACTAGCATTTTAGTTTCGTCCTCGACATGCAATCCGTTATACAATTGGAAACATTTTTATTTGTGTTAAAATATTTTGCGTTTTACAAAAGTATCTTAAAGAATATGACAAACAAAACGAAAAACAAGATGGAGGAATCCGGCTTCTAGTACGTCGTCACGGGTCAAACAAAAAGCAGCGATTCAAACCCCCAGCAGCACACAAATATTGTACAATATTTTGGTAAATATTGAACAATATTGTGAATACAGATGAATACCGAATGCCGGAAAAATACTGTATAATATTGAACAATATTAAAAAAGACTCGGATTTTTTTTAAAAGTATTGTTAAGTTAAAATTTTGTCGTAAAAATATTAGTTACATCTTAATAATTCATTTTATTTGAGATTTTATTTCGAAAACTTCACCGGAACAGTTTTCTATTAAGAAGCCGAATATTGTATAATATTGTGTTGACAACATTGCAAATCTACATTGAACAACGTTGAACAATATTCATAACTATATTCGATCTTTTTTCTCATGCCCTGCACGTACGCTTGCGTCACTTTATATATGGGGATATGAAGTGAGTTATTGCGCATGCGTTTCGTTTATCATTGGGCGGGAATCCTCATCGAACAGATCAACATCAACAAAGCCTTGAAACTGTAGTATTAAACTGCAACTTCAATTTAGAGTTTTTATTTTTGAGATTTGTATCATAACCTACTAAGTTCCATCTACGATTTCTATTTTCAGATAAAAGGTATTTAAATATATTTTTATAGTCGTGTGAAAAATATTACTGTCTATCATAATATAGTAATTATTAAATTCAAAATGTTAAATTTTGTTATCTAATCATAGACGAGTAATTTATTCAGACCTTAAGTTTCATATTGATTTTGTAAAACTGTGCTTAGATAGGAAGCATATATCCTTTTTTTAAATACGATAAATTTAATGAAACAGTGGAGATTTAAATAGTACAACTAAATGCATACATTTTCTAAAAATAAATTTATATACTTGTATAAAACATAAAAAATTAGAAAAAAGTTACCTAATGAATATTATAGATATTAAGAGAGACAGGGGATATAATGGACCACTTTTGTAAATTTTGAATGTTTGCTCTCAAAGTATTGACTTTTTGTGTTTGAAAATATACCTACATGTTATCTATTAAGGTTTATATTACACTCACTCTAAATCTATAATGATCCATACTTTTTTTAATTTAGATTTTTAAGTAACAAGTGACAAAGTGGACCATTCCCAAGGCTGGGATATTATGAACCACCAGTAAATTTTTAAAAATATATTAATGCATTACATTTTTTAATAGCATAAAGGATAGAATGCATCATATTTGCTTATTCATGGCATCAGTGTATGCATATAATGCAAGATTAATGTATATTAAACTTGGCAAATTACAGAACGAAAGATTTTTATGTCACTGAAACTCCCAATTTTTCTTGTGAAAATGTAGGTTCTGGACGACTCATTGCAATCTTTGTATGAAAACTTAATAAGGATCTATCTACAATATAAAGGGGGAAAATGAACATGTTTTCGTTAGGGTTTCGAACATACCTTTTTTTTCTCTGTTATTAAACTGATAAAATGGGCAACTGTCTTTTTTTGCTATAAATTTGACTAAAATATAATTCTCAACTTTTATTTCACTACTAAAATTGGTATCTTACTGTGAAATGATTCCCTCATCATTGTGTTCTGTATCAGTTATAAACAGAACCTAATGTTACCATTGAAGACTTAAGTTAAACATATCCTTTGTAATGACAGAACTAGACAAAATTAATATGTTAATGATAAAATAATAATTTAATACTTTACATCATCTGTAGAAATGTTCTTATGTAACAATACTACATATTTTTAATTAATTTTATCTCATTCAACACTTAATTTATGTACAATATCCAAAGATACAAACTAATAGGTATATTATTTTTAAAAAAATCATACTATTTCATTTAATTTTATCTTCATATAGCTGTACTTTTTTAAAGTTTAAAAATTGACTGAATGTTTATAAAATGAAAATTATAAAAAATTTCAAGTGCATAGATAAGGTGGGAAACTGCTTATGTCTCATGAAATAGAGAAAAAATTTATAATTATGTAATTTGTAATTGTGAGTAATGATTTAATTTGCAAGTGTGTATTTTAAAATTGGATAAAAATGGATAAAAATATTTTTGCATTGTCTTATTTTCTTTATTAAATTCTACTTTATTATTTATCAAATTCTAAATTTGCATATAAAAAGACAGGGAATTTTTATATTTAAAAACTTGCTTCTAATTATTTTTCCAAACTAATTATGAGTTGCAAATTGCATATCATGTAGCATTATAATTTAAAACATAGCTGATGCTTTAACTAATATATGATGATAAAGAATATTTATATCATTGTATTGTAAATATTGACAGGAATAGTCTTTAGTTTTCTTTTGAATGTTCTTTTATATACTATTATGAAACACATCTTATAAATGGCTCACAATAAAATCGACATTTTGTGGTTACTAAAAAACAATTCACTTGCTAACAAATTAATATTTATTAATGTCAATTGTGGCTTGTAACAGTGAAGATCAAACATAAATCCAACATAAGATCCAAAAATATGAGTTAGTTTTGAAATTTGTACTTTGTTTGAAATACAATACTTCAATTACACTAAAAATATGTAGATGACATGATTGAATATTGAATTTGCTCACTAAAATTAAAACAATTTACTAATCCTTACATAATGTCTAACTACTAAAAGCATATGGAATACAGAACTGATGATCCTTTGTATCCCAGTTTGGATGTCTATTGTACCCCATGTAGAACTTTGACAACAAATATATAAAAGAAATGTCATATTCAGTTATTTTAGCTGCATTAAATATAATAATATATTATCTTGTCTTTTTAATATGTAGAGCAGTGTTTCCCAAAATATAATTCTTTAATCCAGAAAAAAAATGCGTCACTGAAAATATTTACCTTTAGTTATTGTAAAAATAGTATGGCTTAATTGTCAGTAGGTACATGGGTTGAAAATGTTTTTTCCAGCACTACAGGATTGTCAAAATAAACATTCAAAAACAGAAATAATAGAGGGTGGTCCATGGTACCCCTAGGTCCACTGTACCCAGTCTCTTCTATACATAGAAATATATCAGATGTATAGGAATTTCTCAAACTAAAATTCCCTCATCTAAAGCAAAGAGCATTCTCTTCCCCTTTTACATTTTTAACTTAAATTTTTAAATTGTGTAGTAGTAAAGATCCATTTACTTGTATGTTGTTTGTATTACTGCTCTTCAATTTAAAAAAAACAGATAATTTTATTGAATTACTATAAAGAGAATAATTGCTGTTTTCGGTATCTTTGATTTGTGACAAAAAATGCGCCAGTCATGTCCTCCAGAGAGAAATACAGTGCTTTTGCTATGCTTCACTGTATACTTATAAAGCATACACACTTATGTTCAGTATAATGCTTAAGTTGAAGAGGCCTATTTGCCTTAGATTTTTATTCTTTGTAAATTAATTAAAGTTTGCATATTCTGGATGTTTTGATTTTTATGGATTTTTTTAATTTTACATTTTTGTGCAAGTATTTATGTCTGCATCTTCCAATTTGTATTTTGCTATACAAATATGTTGAATATTCATTAGTCTAATTTTACTTAACAGAGTTTTTTTAATTGGTGAGGCATTCATCATGTTCTTTTAGTAAAATTGTATTATTTTAATTTCAGAATGGACCATTTGAGACTTCCTCTTAGTGTATTTAATGTAATTTTTTTCTATTAAAGAACATAACCTTAAAAATTTAAGTAAACCACCATATATGAAAAAAATGCAAATAGCAAATTGTTTCATTTCAGGCTCATTAACCTTTATGGCGTTTCATTAGGAAGAAAAAGTTTTCTGCCAAAGAGCTGCTGTGCAATACGAAGTGTTGTTGGAGAATTTTATAATGTAATTCTTTGGTAAGAGTTTTTTGATTCTACAATAAAAATGTGTTGTCTAAAATGTATTAAATATAGTTACAATATGACCAACAATAAAAGATTAATTCTTAAGCAATTTGTGACAATATGTTTTATTTCAATCCATGGTTGAATTAAACATTGCCATGCATGACTGGTTTATTTTTCTAATTGGATGGCCTTATTTTTATCAAATTTATTAATTACAATGTTTTACAAATGCTTATTGGCAAACAATATAATATTTCTTATGCAAGAAAAAGGAGTGATTATTTTCATTTCCGAAATATAAAATATGCAGTTTTAATCTATCTTATTGTAGCTGTGCTGGAGAAATTTAAGTTATGAACAACAAAAGCATCATGATAATGAAACAGCTTATTAGAGTGAAGATGCCACGATGCTCACTAATTCTGTTTCAGTTAATTACTTTATTTGTTCCTTTCATATGTAATATTAAAAATGGATATGTGCTGGAATTTCAATATCCTATTTTAAATACATATACAATGAAAAATGTATTAATTGTAACAAATGCAACATGAGTAGATTTCCAATACACAGAATTTTCACTTGCCCATTTCTATTTGAAAAACACTTCAAAAAAAATTTGAAGAAAGTCAGTTGGAGCTAATAATTCAAATGGGAGTTAGTGCTTGGTTAATAATTGAAACAAACTAAGAGACTTTAAATTATTCTTTTAGCAAAGCCTCTAGAATTAAATTTGGAAATCAAATAAAATATAATACATGAGCCAAAAATAAAGAGTTGTCCTAATATCCAGCATTTTGGAACTTATGTTTTTTTCTTCTATTATACAGCTGCTGCAGCTTTAAAGTTCACAGAAGCCAGGAGAGAAGAACTAGCAGAAACGTTTCGTTGTGTTTTGGTCTCGGTTTGTGACTAGGAAGGATCCAGAGCCCCCCAAAAAATTATCGGATTAAATGCAACTTACATTTTATACTGTTGAATAATAAAATGAATTTTATATCTATATATGCTTTTATCAATTATTGCTTACCTATTTTCTTAGTTTTTCTTTTTGTGTTAATTTGTAAAAATTTATAATTTTTTAATAATATTTATTGATTTGAAGTTGACTTTTTAAAAAGAATATTTAAAATCCAATTATTTTTCTCTTCAGTATATATATAGTTTTAAAGGTGTTCCACTCTGTTCAACTACACTTTTTTTAATTGGTTAGGCCATATCGGTTTGTTGTTTTGTGAAATAAAACTCTTATTTGCTTGGAAGCTTCATTTTTAGGATAAATTTTCACTCATATTTTTCTGGTGAAAATTTTAGTTTTTAACAACTAGAGAACCAAATTCGAATTCTATGTCAAAATTAGAAATTTACTAAAACTTTACTATACTTAACATTAGAATTTTAAAAACTGGAATTTCTGAAATGCATTTAATACAGTTGAGAACTTGACTATGGAAATTAATCATGTTCTAAACTATTTTTTAAATTTTCTCAAATAATTAATGCAATAGTGTATTTTTAAGTTCAATTTTTAAAGTGTGTGAAGTGCTAAAATATTTTATCCATTTAAATTGAATTGAACTATTTATCAAATGACTTTTACAATAGCAAACTACTATTTAAAAAAATTCATAAAAAAGAAGTTATTATTTCTCTTCTTCTTCGACTGAAGGAAATTTTTACTTAACTTATATTCTGCATTGAACTTATAGTAGGGTAGATGCTCCACTTTCGTCCACTGCACCAGTTTTGGCCACATTGGATCTGTTTTTCCAATAATTAGCCAGTAATTTCAAATTAACCAATTAGAAGCATTCCAAAACTTCAAACAATCCTTATTTTACTATTTTCATCCTGATTGGTTCATTTCTCTCGAACATGTGACTTGTAAAAAAATTAAATGCATGATCATGTATTGTTTGCTCATAACTGTTAATGTTTTTGTTAAGGAGAAAGGTTTTGAAGTTTTTCATCATCAAGCTCTCAGAATTAAATGATTAATCTAATACTGATTACCTTTAGAGTTTATGAGGTAAGCTTTCTTTTTATTCTGATTTCATATCAAAATTAATTATTCTGAAGATTAAATGGGTGGTGGCCAAAACTGGCACTTTAAATTTACTATATGTGCCAGTTTTGGCAATGCAAGTGGCCAAAAGTGGAACACTATATGCTTCAGTTTTGGACACATAACTTCATTATTGTGTTTTAAGCCATTACATAAATTTAAGAATATCTGGATGAAATAAAAGCAACTGATTTAGTTTTGTTTCTAAAATAAAAGTATCTTATTTAATTTTGTTTTAATTTTACATAGTAATGGCTCCAATTAAAAATAAGAAGGCAGGTAGCATTTTCATAAAAAGATTTTGCTACTAACCACCTAAAGTTGCTATTGCAGTTAAGGCCGTTCAAAATGGAATGTCAAAAACATCTCCAGTTTGAATATTTACCTCACATTTATGTTAGAAAATTTCAACTTGAGGAACCTGACTCGAGTGATGCGGAATATTCTTTTACGTGCATGGATTTCTCTAATTTTAAAAATGATTCTGATGAATTTGATTAATGTTGAAATTTAAAATTATAAAAATATATATTTATGATATTGTTAGTGAGTATAGTAATGCAAATTCTTGATTTGTAAGATTTTTTAAAAAAAATATGCTTTAAGTGTTTGCAATGTAAGTTTATTCCTCTCCCCATTTTTTTCGTATGTTATAAAAAGTTATTAAGTATATACAGTATTTTATCAACCAAATTAAATTGTTTTCTACATTCCTGTTTCTTTTTTTAAAACAGAAATCTGCATCTAAATTCAGCTTAGGTAAATTTTATTACGTATCTTTATAAATTCATCAAAAAATCCCATTTAAAATAACAGAAAATAATGTACTAAAATACATATTACATGAAAATTATTTATTTTCGCTTAAAATTCATTAAAATGTCTGCTAAAAATATAATATTAGTGTGACCAAAGCTGGTGCAAATTGGATCAATTTATTTAAAAAATCATAACTCAAAATCTAAAGTATTTTTCAGGAAAAGTTTATTACCAGTAGAAAGCCAATAAAATTTGCTAAAGAATAATATAAGTATGATTTTAATATGCTTTAAACAGTCATCCACTGTGAAATTTCCATTTCAAATTTTCTCTTAATGTGGTCAAAACTGGAGCATCTACCCTATTACCCAACACATACTGAATTAGGGTTTGCAGTTTCTCTGAAAGTTTTAAGATTGGTGCATGTTTTGGTAGATCTTTTTAAAAAATGATTTAAAGGCCTTAAGCAATGATAGTGAGAGTTCAATACAATAATCATTAAACGAAGCTTGGATCAAATAAACATTTTCTTATTTGAGTATATTTCTAAAATAGTTTGCAATTCTATGTCACTACCTACGTGATCTCACTCGAAGAACGATTTGGAGTTGTTCTTTTTTTTGTGTGATGTTTCAAATTTTATTAATTCTGCACTAGAATAATTTGAAAGGTAGGTAAAAAAGTTTGACCAAAAGTATATTTTGTGGAGGAAATAGTAATTTTTTTTAACATAGTGGTGGCAAGAGCATTTAAAAAAGTACGAATTAAATACTAATAGAATTAGGAAAATGCATTAAACAATATTGGGAACTACGTTGTACAATATTTTGAATTACGTTGTACAATATAGTAACCCAATATTGAGCAATATGGGAAAAGTCTTACATTTTACTTTGTCACAATATTGTAAGACAGGAAGTTGCATTTTTATCACTGTTTTACCCAATACAAATGCAGATCGAAATAAAAATTAATATGTAATATGCTGTATTAGCGAGCCACAACAATTTTATATCGTTTCTTAACAATTTTTATGTATGAAAATTTGGCAACAACATTCGTTTGGAACTTTGTTTATGTTTACATTCCACGAATATCGTTTAATTTCTATTTTTTTTTATCTCGATTGCTATCGTTCACATTGAAATGTGTGGGAAAGTATTGGCCGATAGTAAAAAAGTAATCGTTTCTCAATGAACAAGGAAGTATTAACTTTTGTTGATGGAACATTTGCAGAAGTGATGTTGACATGTACTGAAAGAAATTGCTGACCTTTCAAGAACATATCAGAGAGAATACTGTGTATAAAAAGAATTAACTGGATGCAGTATTATTGAAATTGAAATGCTTATAAGTATTTTGAGTGTTTGATTTGCACAGAATGTAACATCATTGTGTTAAATTAGGGTAAAAACTTCATTTTGATTTATTCTACAACTACTGCTTATATTGTAAAAATTGCCCCTTCTTAAAGGATTTTGATTCTTCGAAGAAACTAGAAAGATGCAGTTAGATAAATACATAATCTACTCCGACTTCCGCAGAACCGTGTTATTTCTTCTCTTTCGGTCGCCTTCAAGATGGGAACAAACGGTTTTTTCCTGGTTTGAATTTTGCAGTCGTAAGCGGCAAATACGTGTTTTCTCGCCTCTGCTTTCCCCTCCATTGATTACTTGGTTGACAGAGACAGATTCGTGGTGATAAGCTTTACAATAGACGTGCTCGCAGGTGGTAGGAAGGAACGTTTGTGGCAACAATAAAATTCCTTATCGTTAAAACGAATAGCAAGGTAGGGAAGTTTCAATGCAGCTTTTCGGAAACTTGTGGAAGAAAATCTTTCTCAGATTCTTATTATGGCGTAGAAATGCTTATAAGCTTTTCTTTTCATAAACAAAAAAAGAATGCTTGTGAAGAGATGTCTCTGAATGAACCTCTAAATTGATTATCTTAGCAATTTTATCAAACACTCCGCATAACACCTTGAAAAGGTGTTTACCCCTAAAATCACATGAATAATTTCTGTTATTTTTTATTTTGCCAATTTTGCAAAGAAAAGACCATGTAGAAAAAAATTTAATAAGTTTTGACTGGGTTTCTAGTCCTATTTTTTAAAAATAGGACTAGAAACCCAGATATAATTTCTTACCCAGAACAAATAATTTATTGCATTTTGTCATTTATTACATTGCACAAATTGGTGTATTAAGGAATACATTAAAATGATACATAACTAAAATATTTTTTAAAAAGTTAACATTTTAATCACATTTAGAACTGTTCACAATTCAAATAATAAAAATAATTGCTTCAAGAGCTCATAAAATACAATTTAGACTGCAACTTGCTAGAATAAGGTAACAAACAATATGTTATTTTTGTTTCAGTTTCTTACATTTATTATAGCAAATTCGTTGATAAAATAATCACAATTTAATTTTATAGCTTATTCGGATTTGTCAGATATCATAGCTATGAAATTGAATCGTTCTTAACAAATTCTAGAACTCGAGTAATTTTTTTTAATATTTTCAATCATGAGAAAGATATATTTCTGCTGAAACATTTGTAATTGGTAAGGTTAATGTATTTTTCGGAACAGTCACAAAATTTGGATACAATTTAAATAAATTATTTTTAAATAAATATTGTATTAGTGAGTCCCTGAATGGTAAAACTCGATGACAAATTTCGATTTCATTCAATAAATCAATATCGCATTATAAAGTTGCATTTACGTCTTTGCAACATTTAAGAAGATCGTCTTCAGACAGTTTGTGAATATTATCCTAATTCCATAAAAATCGATATGACACTTTTGGCTCATGAAAAATTTCGATCTTTTCTGAAAAGAAAAAATGGCACTATTCATTATGACTAGAAAATAAATAATTGACAGGTGAAATAGACTGGTCGGTTGCTTCAAAGAAAAATTGCTTTTTTTTCTATTCAGTTCATTAATTCTTAAATTCAGGTGTCGCCTTCAACTAACTACTCAACTATTTTCTTTGCAGTTGTTAAAAGTAGATAGTATGAATTCCGATTCACGATATTTTTCAAAATGATATTTCACAATAGTTTTAATCAACAACATTTTCCTGTCAAGTCTTTTGCCGTTTCAATACAAATCGTTTTTGCAAACAGGCCCGAATTATCAAATATGTAAAGCATTTAACTGCCTAGGGACCCAATATCTTTCGAGGCTTCCAATGCCTTATGATATTTTTATGCATTATTTTCCAGGTAATTTAATTTAGTGTTTTCATTTAATTTACAAGAGCCGTACACTGGAATTTATTTAATTTAAAATAAAGTATTGTTTAAATGTCAGAACATTATTCGTAGGGTTTTTTCTCATGTTTTTAATTTAGCGAGGAGATCAGTGTGATCCAGTTTGCTTTACCGTTTTTCTGGCTCCAAAATATCCCTAGAAATTTTATATTAGATAATATTTAGATTATTAGATTATTTAGACTACGTAAAAAAGTTTTGCAATTTTTTCATCACTCATTAAAAAAAATTACTTTAAATTTTAGTTTTTTTTATTTCTGAGATATTGAAACCACTCTCCTGAAGGTGATCGGCAAATTAAATATACTTCTTTTTAATTTCAGTCAGTCTGAATATTTGTTTGTATGAAAAACAATAAAAAATATTTGGTTTTTAAACTGAGTAGGAAAGAAAGTTAATCTTGTATTGCCTATAGGCCCGTTTAGGACTTAAACCGGCACTGCTTGTATATGTGCTTTCAGAGTCATCTACATCTTAAACTAACAAACAATTGTTCTTGATGGCTCAAGCCTGGAGTGCAATCTGACAAAATCGTGAAATGCTAGCTTTCTTAACAAAATTTATTGTTTCCTTTTTAACTAAATATAAAAAATAGCCACTTTATAAAATTATAGCCACTATTCATACACAAACAAATGTTAAACTTTGTGTTTCGTTTTTAGTTTTTTTTCATATTCTCTGTCAATAATGTTTCTCAGTTTGTAACAGTTTATGTGCAGCTTGTAAGATATTCTAATCTTTCATGACTTTAAAGAACCCAAACTTGCCTTAGATTGGTAGATGTAAAATGTGCACAAATTGTATAATTATATTCAAACGTATTTATACTTGGATTTAAAAAAACAGAAATCATTTTCATTTTACAAAATCAGTCAGCGGCTTGGGGCCTTGTGCGGTCGCACCTTTCACACTCCTCTCCGGCCGGCTCTGGGAAGGGGGATCTGCTAGCTATAAGGAACGGAGAGGACTCTCCCCGCTGGGATAATTAGACCTCCCGCAGATAGCAATGCGAGGGGGGAATTCAGGCGTTTCTCTTTCAAACACCTCTTATGTGACGGGGGATATTTCTTAAAGGAACCCATTGCCAAGCAGAGAGATATTTTTGAGACGGTTTGCTCTGAAATATTAGTCGCTCAGAGGGTTAAATGTCCTTCTTGTAGAACGTATTTTTTATCTAAATTTTAATACGCAAAACATGATTTCTGAAAAACTTATGAAACTTTTCCCTTGAAATTTCGTACATATATTACCTCAAGTGTAGTAAAGGCAATGAACTAAAGATTTAGATCTAACATGTATAGTTTTTTTTTATTTTGAGCTATTTATTGTTATCGATACGTATGCATTTTCAAAAATTTTCATTAAGAATATGTGCGATGAGATATAGCTTTTTTGTAAATGCATATATTTCTTATATTTTAGTTCATTCCTTTAGCACTGTTCCAAGTACACTGTGTAAAAAAAGAATTTAAATCCGTGATTAAGAACTCCATGTAGAGTGTTTTGAGTTTCGCAGTAATTTACATCAAATTTTAACTAAATTACTCCATTTTAATGAATTTAAATTTCCATTTAGTTTCCTGAATGGTGTTGCCGCTTGCAAACCAATGGATGTTGCGCATGCGTCCAACCGGTAAGTGACACTCGTGTATCTGGCAAAAATGAGTTGACTGTAATTCATAAATGACGTGGGTAAAGGAACTCTCAATTGAAACTCACCATTTAAGTTTTAAAAGAGACAAAAAGTATTCCGTGTACTTTAAATACTGTAAAAAGTGTGCTGTGTGGTGCTTGAATGATGTAAAATAAAATATAAAAAGAATCAGTGCCGGATAGTCCGTCATTAACTAATTACGTAACGGAAGTAACAAAATTTGGCTCCGTCGAACTTAGGAGCCCACATCAGCGCTATTCATACTAATAATAGATTGAAATCTACCTTAAAAGGTAAGATAACAAGACTCGAAACTTATATTGAGACTGTAAAAGCTGAAATAGTTCAGCTCAAAGTTAAACTAAAAAATGTTACATTCCTGCAAAAGAATATTCAAGAATTGCGAGGTAAATATTACGCAATTCCAAACATTAAAGAAGCAGAAATAATAACCATCGATGAACAGCTCAACCAAATGGTTGAACGCTTCGAGAAATTGGAGGTAAGAATGGAAACTGCTATTAATTCTTCTTGTAAGAAAACAAGTTCTGAGATAGTAGTAAATAAAATTAATAATAACGCAGTTGATAAGTTTGAAATAAAAACTAAAATTCCTCCTTTAGTTTTACTTGGGTTTTCAGGAAAATATGAGGAATTCAGTTCATTCAAAGCTCAATTTGATGATTTAATCACAAATAATATTAAGCTGAGTCAAATTAAAAAATTATACTATCTCAGATCTTGTCTGACTCATGATGCTAGAGATATATCTTATAATTTATATAATTTTGAATCATTATGCGAAGCATTAATAACTAGCTATGATAATGAACGACTTATCGTTGACATTCATGTCAAAATATTTTGAAATTTGAAAAAATACAAAGTGAAAGTGATAGAGAAATTAGAAGCATGATAGATTGCATTCAAAAAATAGATTGCATTTAAAAGCGCTTCAATATGAGCAAAATAAATTATCTGATGTGTTTCTAATAAACATTCTTATACAAAAACTTGACAAGGAATAGAGAAAATGTTTTGAACTATTTCATGATTCAAAAAATGTATCTATGTTTGAGAATTTATTAAATTCTTAGAACAACGTGAATCAGTCTTTCTATCTATAAATAGAAACATAGGAAGAGAAAATGCTAAAACAGCACAAACAAAAACCTTCCGAATTTTACGAATAAATCATCTAAGGCATTCATAATAAAAGAAAATAAACGCAAAAGCTACGTCGTCTGTAAAAAATCTGTACACCCAATATTTCGTTGTCATATGTTCTTAAATTTAAGTATTGAAGAAAGACTGAAACTAATTCAATTACAGAAGATCTGTGCCTAAAGATGAACCGTAAAATATACGAATATTAATCTCAATATAAATGCGTTTGTGGAGCCAGACATAATAAACTAATTTGCGAGACTAGCAACAGCTTCAAAACATCTCTTTCAACGGAATGCGTGAAGGAAAATGAAAAAGTAAATAAAACATTCGAATCACCACATTATAAGGATTCTAATTCGGAATCAAATGCTTCGGTTTTGAGTAATTATGGCAAAAGAAAAAATATACTTTTTTCAACCGCTGAAATTTATCTTCGTGCTTCAAATAATCAAAGAATTAAAATCCGCTCAATCCTTGATTCTGCTAGTAATGTATGCGTACTTACAAAAAAAAGCAACAATTTAGGAATAAACAAAGAAAAATCAAAACACCGGTTTCTGTTTTGAATGGTTTATGGCAGAATATTTAGTGGAAAGTGAAAATATTTATTTCTAATGAATATACCAGTTTTAACGAACAAGTCGAATTCTTAATTGTAGATGAGTAATGGAATTAAATCCATCTCAAACATTGGATATTACAAATGTGAAAATTCCGAATTTTTTTAATTTAGCTGATAAATCATTTTATGAGGCTGATGAAATAAATGTACTAATAAGTGCTGATATATTCTTTAGGGTTTTGACGCTTAATACATATAAAATAAATGAGGAATTCTTTATTAAAGAAAGTCAATTGGGCTGGATCGCCTGTGGCAAACTTCAAGAAAAGGAAGTTGGTAAACAAAATCAATGTTTCATGGCGAGAAATGATACTCTTCAAGATACATTGAAGCATTTCTTCGATTTGGAGGGTCTAGGAATTCGGGATGATCCATTTGCTAATGAAAAATATCAAGAAACGGAAATATTTAACGAAACTGTTGGATTTAAAAATCACCGATATGTCGTACAACTCCCCTTTAGGAAATCCTATGATGAATTATCTGATAATTATTCCTTAGCCAAACAACGTCTCAAAATTTCTGGAGAAGATTTAGCCACGATCCTGCATTGTACCAGAAGTACCGTTAAATTATTCTCGATTACGTAGAAAAGGGCATCATATAAGAAGTTAAAGCTGACATAAAAGGAAACGAATCAAACAGACCTTTGTATTATTTGCCTCATCATGCCGTAAGAAAGGAAGGTCGCTTAGCATCTAAAACAAGAATTATCTTTGTCTCAGGAAGTCATCAGAATAATGAACCTTTTCTAAAGGATTGTTTATGGCCAGGGAAAAACTTAAACACAAATCGTTTAGATATGTTACCGTTAAAGTATGAAATCCGTTATTCTATAGAATACCTATAGAATATCTGATCAAGTCAGTTAAAGTGTAAAATTTACTTGTATTTTACACTCTGCCTAGTTATTCTATAGAATACCGGATTAGACATCGTTAAAGTGTGAAATAACCGACGTGATTCATCCCCTTATTATTATTAGCTTTCAGATGCCGTTAAAAAAATTTGCAGCATCAGAAATGGGCATCGGGCAAATTTTTATAACTTTAAAAAACATCCTAAGGCTTTGCTAGCAGCGGGAGCAGGAATCTAGTAGCTTCGCTAGCCTATTGAATATAAGGAATATGCATTTTCAATTACTCAAATAAATCAGGAAAATTTGAGTTCGCGATACCTGTGGCATCTAAGGCGGGCACCGAACAATTTTTTTAACTTAAAAAACATTCTATGCCTTCGCCAGCAGCGAGAGCCGGAACCTGGTAGCTTCGTCAGCTCGTTGAATTTGAGGAATCTGTGTATTTTAATTACTGAAATGAATCAGGAAAATTTATGCGCGCGATGCCTACGACATCTAAAATGGTCACCGGGCAATTTTTTTAAATTAAAAAAATACTACGTCTGCGCTAGTAGCGGAAGCCGGAACCTGGTAGCTTCGCTAGCTCATTGAATGTAAAGAATCTGCGTTTATAGTGTAATTTGTCCATAACTCCGCACCTAATAGAGATAGCGAGAAAATTCCAGTATTTTCTGGAACCTTCATTTTGTCGCCAAAATGGACGCCAATGTCGGGGGTCATTGATTTTTAAGCAATACGAATCCCTGTAAATCACTCTTCCCATCCATAAAGCTAATATGGCAAGAAAGCGACATTACTGTTTTGTAACAGTATTATAGTGGTTTTAGTCGGTTTTGAACCGGTTATGACTGATTTGCAACTAGTGTGTTAGTGTGTAATTTCTAAAAAAAACGGACTTATTTTAATGCCAAATTGTTTATTTTACAATTTAACGGTCTATCATTAGTTATTCCATAGAATACCTAGTTATTTCATAGAAAAACTAGGTAAAGTGTGAAATAATTAATCTATTTTACACTTTAACTGACTTGGTCAGTTATTCTATAGAATAACTAGGTATTCTATAGAATAACTGAATTATACGCTTTAGCGGTGACAGATATATCGATTGATTTTAAATTGAATAAAACAGCCATTTGTTCTGACATAAAACAAGCCTTTTTACAAATCTGCCTTGCCGAAGAACACAAAAACACTGTTCGACTTCTCTCGAGTAATGAAGAACCATGTGTTCATAAAAAACCCAAATTACATGTATAACGAACGATCGAGTGAATTTCGACTTAAGCTCGAGCCCATTTCTGCTCGCTGCCACAATTGTACATCATATTGAAAAATATAAAAATCATTTTCCTGACACTGTTCTACTTTTGGATAAATGCCTTTATGTTGATAATTTAATTTCCGCTGATAACGATTTCGAAGAAGAACTTCAACTATCACGAAGTGCAAAGAATATTATGAAAGCTGCTGGAATGGATCTTAGAAAATGGATTAGTAATGATGCTAATTTGATGGAGCAGTGGAAAAAGAAAACAAATGGTAGAAAAACTGTAAGCTTGGGCGAAAATACAACTAAAGTCTTAGGACTATCCTAGGACACTTGTGACGATTATTTAACGATGGATACAAGAAGTCTAATGGAATTTGTTTCCATAGATAAGAATACAAAAAACTTTCATACTTCAAGCAGTGGAGAGGATATTTGATCCTTTAGGATTAATAACACCTTTCACCATCAGAGTGAAATGCCTCATCCATGATCTATGGAGTGAGAAAATTCCATGGGATGACCCTTTACCGCCACATCCTGAAAAAGAGTGGAAAAGGTGGAATGAAGAATTACCCCACTTAGAGAATCTAAAATACGAAGATTAGTTCTGGATTCTACTCTAGATGAAGATATTGTTGAATTACAAAGTTTTTGTGATGCCAGCCACAAGGCATACGGTGCTTCCATTTATTTAAAATCCAGAACACGAAATGATATCTCAGTTAAACTTGTGACTTCAAAAAAGTCATGTGGCACCATTAAACGGTGTAACTCTACCTAGACTGGAATTGCTTTGGACTCTAATTACTGCTCGTCTAACATCTAAGGTGGGAAAGATCGTGAACTCTAAAAGATCCTGTGTTCAGTGTCACTGGACTGACTCCAAACGCTGGAAACAATTCGTTGCTAATCGAGTTAACGAAATCTCCAGTTTGCCTGACCCAAACTCCTGGTACCATTTTGCAGGTAAAGAAAATCCTGCGGATCTACTCTCTTGTGTAATGAGTGCTGATTGCCTAGTAACATCAAACACAAGGTGGTGGACAGGTGCAGAAATTTTGTCAGATCCAGAATTTCCAGAAAATTTCCAATCAGTTGAATCTTATCTTGACTATCTCACAGAAAATGAAAGAGAGAATATAGTGTTAGAAAGAAAAAAATCCTGAAACTGAAAGCAGTAATGAGACTGTCCTATTGACTGAGAATGACTATGGTGCTCTTGAAAACTCTTAGAACATTCTAATAATTATTTTAAAGTTAATCGTATTTTGTCTTATATTTTCAGAATCATTTCCAACTGCTGAAACAAAATTGAAAGACCGGAACACCTAACTCTAGAAGAGATTAGGAATGCTGAAAATAAGTTATCCAACATGCCCAAATTTCTTTGTTTGATATAAAAGTTCTTCCAAGTAATATTTCTAATTTGTTTCCATGTGTTGACGAAGAAGGAATAGTACGTGTAGGCGGAAGGTTAGAAAATGCTTCTGTGCCATATCTTCATAAACATCCAGCTATTCTACCGAAAGGTTCAAAATTAAGTAAAATTTATTTTGAAAGCTTGCACAGAAGATTATTTCATGTTGGACCTCTAGGTCTGTTAAATGCAGTGTATTAGAAATTTTGGCCTTGAAGTGGTCGTAGCATCATACGAAAAACAGTTCTTGCTTTAGTTCATGTAAAGAGCCATCCAATCTTTACAATTGCCTAGTGAAACAGTTCATATTTCATGTCCATTTACTATTACTGGCCTTCACTTATACTGTCCTTATTTAGTTAAACATAAAAATCAAAGAAAGGGTACTTTAAATAATGTATACATTTGTGTTTGCATATGTTTTTCAACAAAAGTCATCCATCTTGAGCTACTTTCGGATCTAACTTCAGATGCCTTGATTGCAACACTTTCTTACCAGTAGGTGTTCCAAAATTTATAGGGATAATGCCATTAATTTTCTAGGGTCGAATTCAAAATTGAAGAAATTTTATAAATTAATCAACTTCCTCGATGAAAATTCGTTTAATTATTTTACGATTGAAGGTATAGATTTGAATTTCATCCCTCCCACGTCCCCTCACTTTTGGGGTCTTTTGGAGGCAGGCGTAAAATCGGTAAAACATCGTCTTATGCGACGTATTGGTAATCTTCATTTTACATATGAAGAGTTTGAAACCGTTATGATACAAACAGAGGAAATATTAAAATCGCTTCCATTGACTCCTTTAAGTAGTGATGAAGATAACTTTGATGCTTTGACCCCTGGTCATTTTTTGATAGGGAGACCTATAATTTCATTACCTGAGCCATTTTTAACGGATATAAATGAAATTCGTCTTAGCCGATGGCAGGAAGCAACAAAGGTAGTACCAGGGAGTGTCCACAAACGCGATGCGCAGAAGGTCTTTCCGCGCATTACGTCGTATTGCGACAGAAACCGAAACTTTCCGCTATTCCACGCTGTTTTAACTTAAAGAAATAAAATTATTCCATCTGTAAGAAACGGTGAAAATACCCGATTTATGGTTCGTTTCTGTATCATCATCATTTTACGTCACGAGACTGCTTTATAATGCTTAAATATTCCGCGTCATGATTTTTTTTTATTTTTAATGAAAATGATTCCCGATTCTTCTCTTTTTGTTTACTTTACATGATATCCAAATACTCGATTCGCTTTTTGAGAATACTATTTCCCTTTTTTCTCTGCCTGAAAGGAGTTTTCGATGAATCAAAATAAACAATATTATCTTTTGGGCTTATTTATGTCTAGTCTGTAGCCGAAAGGAGTATGAGAAAGGTTTTTCTCCTCATTCCAAATTAAAAGGCGGGAGATTTAGTTTTATTATGAATATTTCTCGCTTGATTCAGTGCTGAGGAAGTTTCTTGATAGCTAAAGTGTTTTTGAGTTTTCCTCTGTTTCGTAAACTAAAGATTTAAAAACGTCTCTTTTCAGAGTCGGATGTTCTAGTTTTAGTGAGAGATTTTAGAGCTAATGCAATGCCTGCTTGTGCTGTTTTCGGTTGTTCGACGCATTCGAGAAATTTTAAAGGCAAAAATATTTCTTTTCACTCATTTCCGAAAGATCCTGATATTCCGGAAATTTTGCATATGTGGATGCAAAAAAAAAATCTCGTTCGTGATGCAAATGCTCGAAACTTTAGCGAGAACAATTGCCATCGTGATTTAAAATCGGAATGCTTGGTTTCCTTGCAAATAATTATAATAATAGTCCTGAAACCAAACGCTGTTCCTACATTATTTTAGTCATCAAATGAAATGAAACCAGTTCGAGAGGAACACTCTAAACTAGAGTGGAACATAATCTACAAAAAAGTGCTTTGGACTGATTTCTAGTATTATTCGAAAACGAGATTTGGAAACTTATTTAGTGAACGGCATCGAAAAGGAAATATTCTAATCAAAGGCATTTAAAATAAATTTTGTTATCATGTATTCTGTTTAAAACATAAAATTAGTAATTAGGCAATCGTTTATCGTTAATATAGCAAATATTCATTATTATGTTGTTCGAGAGATTTTATATTATATTTATAATTCAGTCTGATATATATTATGGATGCAATATATATTTTATATATTGAAATATATATATGCAATATATATATATTTGCAATAGATATAAAATTTAATTACGATTTGTTCGATGAAAGTAAATATGTAAAAAATAATAAATTATTTTTGTTCTTGTTTATTCAAAATTATAATTTAGTTTTTAGAAATTTCTCAAAGATGTTTGATTTCGTTTTTAGTTAGATGAAGTAAGTGAAACACTAATATTTAAACGAATGTGCATTTTATAATTGCAAGAAAAATTATTCTTAAGTGTTCGGTTTCTTAAAAATCGTCCTCTGACTAAACTAGACATGTTTTTATTTAACTGTATTAAAGTTTAGTAGATATAGACGTAATTAACTCTTTTCTTGCATAGAGACCATATCAGAAAGATTACTGAGTGCTAATAAAAATTTGTATTCAACACATACAAATTTTGATTTTTCGAAGTGTGTGACTCGTTAACAATGTTTCCACAAGAAAACCAAGCTTAGTAAAAGGTTTTCTGTTGCTAAAAGAGCTCTGAAACAATGTATTTATTCCGTTGCGTAACATTGAGAAGAAGAAGCGTGCTCCCAAAGCGACATCATCAATTCATCCTCTCTCTGTGAACCTAACTTACTTCTCTCAAGTAACCTTAGGTAGTACAGCTTATATAGAAAAAAATGGAAGTCCGATTATTTGAATACATTGCAAGGTAGGTCAAAATGGATGGCTGAAAAAGATGATTTAATGATTGTTCAAATGGTCTTAATCAAAGACGAATTTTTACTCATAAATACTTGGCTTTTGGGTCGGATCCTAGAAGTATATCATGGATCTGACGGAAAATGTAGAGTCCTCAAGGCTAGAACTAAGTCCGAAAATTTTAAAAGAACTATCAATAAAATAGCTGTTCTCCCAATTGATACTTTATAAACTGTTTGTAATTTCTAATATTCTCTGATATTGTATGTATTCAAGTTGTGTATTGTATTTCATAATATCTTTAATTGTTTTAATTGTTTGAATAATTGTCTTATTTAGTTAATAATGTTACTTGCATGTTCTTGCATGTGAACATAGCAAGGTGGGGCGGGATGTTGGCTCATACGTGACGCTTGCAAAGCTGAATGGACGTTGCGCATGAACCCAACCGGTAAGTGACTCTCGTGTATCTACCAGAAATCAGTTGACTGTAATTCATAAATGACGTGGGTAAAGGAACTCTCAACTTAAACCCACAATTTAAAGTATTAAACGAGATAAAAAGTATTCCGTGTACTGTAAATACTGTAAAAAGAGTGTTGTGTGGTGTTTGTGTGATGTATAATAAAATATAAAAAGAATTAAGTGCCGGATGGTCCGTCATTAACTAATTACATAACGAAAGTAACAAATGGGGATTTTCATTGTTCTGTGTCATATTCATCCAGAAAATGCACTAAAATTGTTAGTCACAGGGCTTTTTTAAAAAATTGCCTCCTTACCTAGGCAGACACTTTAACTATTTTAGGGGGTTGAATATCCTTCGTTCTTCTGTTTCCCATTCACACTTCTGTTAAACACATTTTAAGTCACATTTGGGAATATTTAAAATCGCATTTTATTATCACAATCAGGGTGCTGGAACACAAGAAATGTCGCAAAAGATTTAAATATCTTAATTCATTTAGATCGCGTTAAAAGGGAAAGTTTGCTGCATTTTTAAAGATCACACACATTTTAAAAGCGACGATATTCAAAGCAATTCTTACAGCTGGAAGACGACGAGATAAAATAGGGCAGAATTTAAGTCAGATTTCATGAAGAAGATTGTGGTGTGCATTATATAGTTATTTTAAAAGAATTCTTCTTAAAACTAAGAAGGTATGTTTTATTTAATTTATCACGATAGAGTTTAATAATATATGAAAGCAAATATTTTATGGAATTATATACGTTCATTCAGCTTCAGAGAAGAAATTATATCGAACAAATTTCTTAAAAATTCTAAATATTTTTACATATACAAGTTTATGAACAAATTCATAGTTTTATTAGATAAATTTCGACATAATATCCTCGCCGCTTCCAATTAAATTCATAGTAAAATTTTAAATTTTTTTAACAAAAGATTTCTTTAAGTGCAATAAATTTATTTATTATTTAGAATAAAGAGTAAAAACTTTAAGATGTTTTCTATTCTCATTTTCATCTTGGAATTGAATGCGATAGAATATTACTGAATTATTTCCGTAGATTTAATAGAAAATCTTCAGTAATAATGATAAAATTAAGAGTTGAATCTAAGAAGTATATTTCCTCTAATAAACAATGCATCTCAAAATTTCCTATGAAAACATATCTCAATTAATGTCCTCAACACATTTTTTAAATTAAAAAAGAATTATAGTCAGGTATAAAAAATATTTTTTCTAATGTTTATTTTTTAAAAAACATGGTTTTGGAATGGATTTCTGTATTTTTCAATTCAATAGTTAAAATCACAGAGTTATCTCCACTGATCTGTTGAAAAGTTATCTAATTTTATTTCTACAATCTACTACAATCGAATTTCGTTATTTAAGTTTCAATCTCTGGAAATAAATCAAAACTTTTCTATTCAAATTCCCTAAAATGTGCCATAATACTTGAATATTATTTAAGAATGGACCCTTGATTTTAATTTATAAATCATGTATGAAGCAATGTTTAGTTATTATGATTTGCAACATTTAATGAAAATAATAAAAAAATAAAAAATATCTAGGCAAGTTTTAAAATAAAAGCCATAAGGAAGTTCTCATAATGTAAGTGAAATTGGCAACTGATTTTGGAGACTAATAGTTTATAATTTAACCCTCTGAGTGTTTCACACGTATTTCTACGTTGACCTTCGACTACCCCATAAGCGTACAACGCGCGTTTCAACGTGTGGTCGGAAACACGAATTAATCGGTTTGCACTGAATATTGCATTCATTGTGAACTGACTCTAAAGGGTGAGAAACGTATTTTTCCGAATTTCTTCCCCCTTCTTCGTTTGACAGAGAGCAAGGGTCAGCACAATGAAGACTGATAATGATGTACTTACTGCAAATTAGGGATGTCACAGGATCCAAGACCCCACACTCCCCTGTGGTTGTGGAATTTGAATGCGATATGCATTGAATTTATCTTTCAAACAATGTTGAGGTTATGTTACAAACCTTCGATGCATCCACATCCACTAATAACCACTTTGAAGACTGTTCTTCCAATAATAATAGCAGTCTCTCGCTTTGGATTATTTCAAAATATTACAGTCACATGCCAGATAATGTATTTTATCACAATATCTTATGTGTGCGTGCTGTAATTGGTAAGGTGTAATTTTTTTAATAAAATTTCTGATTTATCTGCACCATTTTCTTCATTCTGAACTTGAATAAATAATATTTCAACTGTAAATGAAATATTTATCTTCTATGTGTTTTGACATTTTTCAATTATATACACATTTTTATTTTATTTTACTTATTTCAAGAGTAAATTGTCAGTTTTAAGCTTGCTAAATTTACTTTATATTTTCGAAAAGAACGGTGAGGTACGAAACGGACCCCAAAATTTTTTGAATTTTTCATCGAAAGCGGCCAACACATCTATGAAGTGTCACAATTTTGTCGTCAATTAACAATTGTTACCAATGCAACTGATCTTAAAGAGCACGGGAATTTTGTCTGAAGTATTTCTTCAGTGAATCAATCATCATATACCCAGTGGTGGATTTTATCAGTATGGGGACACAGGCGCAAAACTGCTTTGAGGGCTCCCTCCCCTACCCAAAGTCGAAAATTCATCTTCGGTTTAGTATTACGATATAGATCGAATAGGTTTTGAGGCCCCTAGATGCACGAGGCGAGCGCCTCTAGCGCCTGTGCGAAAAACCGCCACTGCATATACCAGTCCTCTGATAAGAACTTTCTCAAACCGATTCCCAATCTGTTTACGTCAGATGTTTCACATGTACAGATAGACATAACCATCTGTTAAAAGCATTGTATCGGGGAACATCGTTGTGTACTGCTGATACTAATCCTATTGAGAGTCTAATATTATCTGCAGCTCAATTATGTAGAGATTATTTCAATTATCATTGAAAATTTATATTTCTTCCTTAAAATGAAAGAAAACAAAACTATTTCTAAGAAAGTATTAATTCTTACTTTAGAGATACTGTATGAATTGGTTGCTTGAACCATTATAATTTTGCTGATTTGCTATTAAGCATTCTTCAATATGTGATCAAATCTAAATGCTTAAATTCCAATGCTTTTGGTAAATCTTATACCAATTCTGACGTGAATTTTAATAAATGCTATGAGACAAGAATCCACTAATATGTGTTACAAACCTTTGATACATCCGACATTAACAAGTTTACCGGCAGTTCTTCCAAAAATAATAGCAGTCCAGACATTTAATTATTTTCAAATTCCAACATCACACACTATATAATGTGTTTTATAGCAATATATCGCATGTGTGTGCGTGTGCTGTAATTCGTAAAGTATAATTTTTAATACAATTGAGATTGATCTATTCATTCTGAACTTTAATGGATAATTGTACAACTGCAAACAAGATATTTATTTTCCAAGTAGTATGGTATATTTAAATTAGATACATAATATAATTTTTTATAAAGAGTAAAGTGTCATTTTTATGCTTATAACATTTCCATTATATTTAGTAAGAAGAGGCCCAAAACTGTTTCTGAATAGCACACCGAAAACGTCCAAGACATCAATAAATTTTTAAAGGGAACCTGACTAATTTCGAATATGTGTTAGATTTTCCTCCTTATTCTTTCGATTTTACCAAGTTTGTAAAAAACTGTCTGTAGAAAAGAATTCAATATTTTTGTACTTCGTACCAAGGCCCGTTTTCGTAAAATTGATTGAAAAAATGTTGATTGTTTTTACCTTCTCGTATACACAGTATACAAAGAGAAAGTATTGCAATTATTGATTGTAAATTTGAATTTTGATATATCTCGTCGTTTTACACCTCCCCGAGTCCGAAAAAAGCAAATTTGGAATTATGTCTCCGTATGTGTGAAGACTATAATGTTAAACCTAGAAAGACGACATTTGGTATATGGGCTTAAAACAAATTTAGTAGATTTCAGTTAATTTTTGGACGAAATCCATTCGCTGGAAGTCTGTCTGCCCGTGTTCATATAAGCACAATAACTCAAAAAATTGAATAACTAGAAAGATAAAATATGGTACACAGTTTTATCATCACGAATGTAGGTCCATATTGAATTTCGGTCCAAATCCATCAATGCGTTGACTGTGTATCGATCTGCATAATCTCATGTTTCTGAACACAATAACTCCTAAACGCAACCCAAATTGTAGATAAGTGTCCAATTTTCGTTTCAATAGGCTGAAAAAAATCTAATAACCTGTCTAAACTCTAATATACCTTTATAATATATATAATAATATTTTTGATAAAAAAGTTATAAATAAAGAATTAAATTTAATTTTAAGAATTTGGCCACGGGATGCTCTACGATCTGTACTACAGTATCAAAGTTTCAAATTTTGTTAATCTAGGTGAATTAATTTTCTGTTTATTATAATAAAAGATAATATCTTGCGTGCTAAATAACGATATATGAATGCGCTATTTCTTCCAACATTTAGTCTAAACGTAAACTTTATTTTGAGAATTATTAACTCGTGCTCTTAATAAGCATATAGTACAAATTTCAGTAAAAAAGGTTTTTAGTATTAGTTAATTTAAAATATTATTCAGGTGATAAGAAGGTTATTTCTAATCCTTCAAATGTATTAATTATTGCAGGCCATTTTATAGAATATAGATTATTATGCGACTATCCATATAATAAGTGTTTATGTGCATACAAAACGGATTAAGCCAGTTAAACGCTGTTTATATTTGTGATCGTCTCTCAATTTTCTACATTTACCGAGTATTAAATCAAGAAGCAATATGAAAACTTTTATTGCGACATCCGAAATATAATTTTTTTATATATAAATAGCATAGTTTTTGATCCTTAAAATTTAGTAAATTAATTTTAAATTCATAGAATAATATGCTGACGAGCAGACAGAAAATAAAGTGAAGTTACCTAAATAAAAAAGAAAACTACTAATATAAAATACAGCCATAGCTAAAATCAGGAATGGCACTAGACTTTGCCTGACAGGGGGGCTGGATTTCCCCGACAGAGGGGCACGGTCTCCCCGACAGGGGAGCACTATCTGCTGTACGGGGGGACGAGTGTAATGAAATTGGTCTGAAATTTTCGTCAAATTATTATTTATCAACTGCAGTTGAATACTCAGTAAAAAAATTTTCCTCGGCGGGATATAAAATTTTTCCCCGACAGGGGGGCCCTGGCGCCACCCCGGCTAAAATACAAATATTAATAAACGGCAAAAAAGTTAAATCACATAGATCTTAAAATCATCAACTTTTATGCAGCTTCAACGATCAAATTCTAGATTAGATATTCAAAACATAAAAAATAGGTATACGCGCCTAACCGGTGTGTATTTTTGTCATCTGGTATTATTGACACGGGTAATATGCAGAAAATAAATCCCAACTGCCCATCTCGAAAACTTTAAGTGTTAAATTAGTCACACTACATGTGCGATCTCCGAAAGCAGTAAGAGCTAGTTTGAATAGGTTCCAAGCTGAATAGAACGGATTCTTATGGATAGTCCCTACACGGGGTTGCTGATTGTCCATGGTTCAGAGGGGGGGAAGAGACTGAATCCGCTGCGCTTTTGGAACATTTTCTGTTTGGAGGAGCGTGCATTTTGAAAACAGATAAGGGGTCTTAGATCACTCGCTTTTCGAATCGCTTTACAAGGGAAAACGAACCACTCAGAGGGTTAATTTTATCACACAAGCAAGAGTGATACTCTAGAAGTGGATATTTCATCTGACAATATGCTTAATTTAATTATGAGACATTAATTATAATCCTACAATAATTAATTGGTGTTGTGTTTAGATAAGATTTAGAAAAAATAATCCATGTAATAAATTCAGAAAATATAAATAATTTTCTTAAAAATAATTCATTAACTCTATTTCAAAATAAAAGCCATAAGGAAGTTCTTATAATGTAAATGAAATTGACAACTAATTTTGTAGACTAATAGAAAGATTGTAGACTTTTGTAGACACACTATATTATGAATGCATTATTAAATTAATTTTTTTGAGAAATAATTTGGGACTTCAGCATTTTTTTTATTTTTCTAATAGATTGAAAATGCTTCAAATGAACAAGAACATTACAAAAAAATCTAGGCACTTTTTTTCATATTTCCAATCAAATTTCGCCTCTCAGATTACGCGGGAAAAACTACCCATTTTGGCGCGAGGCGTGCTGACGTCACATGTGCTCACACAGGGAAGAGCTCCCGTTCGCTCGCTATAGATATTTTGCTTTTTTTCTATATTTTCCGACAACTGCATCAGATGAAATAATGTCGAAACGATACAAATATTGCATTGTTCCTAAACGCGTTAGTAGAAATATAACGACACCCGATGAGTGATTTATCTATATTATATCTATTAAAATTGTATATCACGAAGCACAGTAAAAAACAGCCTTGAAATCTATATCCAATTTGTTTTGAATATAAGTAAAAGGTGAGAATTTAGTTATCAAATTTAAAGCAAATAGGTAAATTTAATTAGTTTTTTTCTTCTATTTGATTACATGGAATTTATATTTTAACTCCTTGAGGGGCGGTGGCAGAGAGGCTGTCACAACTTCTTTAAGATTTAAAAAAACCTTGCTCTTGTTATTTTACTGCTTATATTATTTCCACGGATATTCAAATGTTTCTTATATATTTTTTAATTAAAGTATTATTCAAAATTAATTAGAATATCTTAAATATAATTTTAAATTCATTACTTTTTTGATGATGAAAATCGTTTTCATTTGTAATCCATGAAAATAATTCACAGAATATTGTATGTAAAATAAATAATTTAGATTCAATGAGTCAATTCAAATCAAAATCAATATTTAAAAAGTCAATTTGCTTATCAAGTATTACGATTGGAAAAAGGTAGATAAATTTATCTTGCCGCACATCTGGGGTTTGTTGATTAGTACATAGTAGCCCTTAAATTCCTAGACTAGTCGCATTCGGTCGTGTTTAAATATTATAAATTTATATAAGTTTCTTTATATAAGTTATTTTTACAGGATTTTTTATATTAATTACTATTAAATAATATCTTAAAATTAATACTTGTACGAATGAAATAATTTATATTCTTCATAGCAGAGTAATATAAAAATATAAAATAAAATTAATTTTTCGAAGGCACATGTGTCTTTAAAAAAATGCCGTACCTGAATTTATTTTGAGGGGAACTTCTGAAGAAGTATATTCCTGTCTGTTTGTTTTTTTTAATTTCGTGGGGTATTTTTTTCTTTTTTTGTAGGCATACGAATTTTATTCTTTCTTGTGCGACAGAAATCGCTGCTTCTTCTAGGAATGTCCGAGAGCCCCTTTTCAATTTATTATTGCATGATGCTTTTGAAAACCTAATCGATTTCCTAAGGCGAAGTCTATTGTGGTATAGTATAGAGCTTTCTTTCGGTTACTGAGTGCTTTCAAGGGAAGGTACGAACAACTTTTCTTATGAGATAATTTATGAGGCGGCGTTTTGTGTCTAGTTTCTTTGCCATCATTGTAGAATCGATCCTTGGCAATTAATCCGATTAACCTTGCACAAAACCAATATCCATTATGAAATTAAAGGTTGAATAGTAGAAAGGCCAAAAACTTCACTTCTAAAATGTAAGCTAGTACAAACGCCTTGAATCAAATCATGGTACAAAAGTAGAGAAAGAGAAGTATGCGAAGGAAGGCACATGTGACGTCAAAATCTACTCTGCCAACGAGAGCGCGTTTCGGATTGCATCATCATTCCTGCTATTTCAGTGCCTCTTTCAAACACAATACTTAAATAAATACATTTTTATGTAAAATCTCACTTCCATATTTGAAATTATAATTATTTTTTTCTATAAATAAGCATTGCTTCCACTCGTTTTTAAAAAAAGCTGAAGTTCCCCAAGTAATATTTACGACCGTTAGATATTTTGCTTATTTTTGTCGTTATAGATTTACTTTAGGAGAAAACGAATTACTTTTACATTTATATAATAGATAAAGTTATTTCTATAATATTTCGTGTGAATATTTATGAACACGAATTTTAGATATATTTAAAATTTCTGCATACAAAGCATATTAATTATGGACAAATATTAATTAAACTAATTAATTTGGAAATTAAAATCAATTAACAGATTAATTATAAAAAGCAATTTTTATTGACAAAAATATAATTACTGAGATTCAAAAAATGCGAAATTATCTCTGAATATTATATCTTCCTATAACTGACAAGTTGAAATTTTCAAGTACATATGCGTCATACTATCAGAGGTCCCCCAAGAAATTCAGCGCCTGGGGTCCCCAATAAGATTAATATGCTCCTGGATTCAAACAGGATATTTTTTCTCTTTAAGTGCCTGACAGTGGTCAAAATGCAACCCTCAATTGACTGAAAATTCCTGAAGTGTAATGGAAGAAAAAGGAACATCCTCAAGAAATAAAACTGAAAAAAAACTCAAACAAAGAGAAGAAAAATTTTCCAGCCTTATCTCGATTCGAAAAAACGTCATTTTAAGTATACTGGCAAATTTAGCGAGTGCAAAAAAGCAGGAATGGATAAAAAAATAGCTCGGTGAGTAACATGAGTATAGCGCCATCTATTGAAGCCAAATAAGAACAAAAGAGAACATGGTTTTTAATTACTTGAATTTTCATGAATTAAAACATCAATATTACAGTAATTCCTAGGAACATTATTTTGTTGAAGGTATTTTATTAAATGCTAAGTTGCTATTCGATGTATTTTTAAGATTTATATTTAATCTGTGAACTTTTGTTTTGTTAATTTTGAAATTTTTTTATCCATCTTGATTTTTTACCTTTTTTATTTTAATCTAGTTCAACCTCTTTTGTTGATCTTTGTGTTTTATATTATAGAATATAAGTAATTTTAAAGGGCTCCGCGCTAAGCTAAATTTGTAGTTCTCTCAAGCTGAAGAATAACTTAGTTGCCAGTAGAAATGTCTGTGGAACAGGCAATATACTGAGGATGAGAGAAAGCATTCCTTTCAACAACCAATTTCAAATACTGTTCCTTAGATTTGTTTATTGCTGAAGAAAATTTTTACTGCTAACAACAACCGCTTGCATTGAATTGTTAGTCTGATAGTATCAGAAAGATTTTCAGGATAAAGGCTATGTCTCCTTAAACAATTCAATTTTAGGATTTCCAGATTTCGTAGGGAAAAACAAAATGGCTCTGACGTCATTTCAGCCCTAATGGCAGCGAGCTTAGCCAGCAGTGTAAAAGTAAACACGGTACTTCCCTTTCACTCGATATAGAGATTTTGCTGTATTTTTCTATATTTTCCGACTATCACATCATATTACATAATATAATTTCGAAAATTCGCAAGTATTGATTTGTTCCTAAATGTGTTAATACAGCTATAACGGTAACAAATACATTATTTATCGATGTGCCAAAAAATGATGTTCCTCGCCAAGAAATGTGTAAAGCCAAGAGAGACGTTAAGTTTAATTTAAGGCTAATAGCAGTAAGACTGTTTAATCCAATGGGATAATTGAATTGCAGTTCAGCGGCGACATTGATTCAAAGGCGTCTAATATTTACTATACTGATTTTATTCAATTTTGAAATCAAAAATTTTAATTACATCTTTTAATATGTAAAAAGTTAAAATACGATTAGGGTTTGTAACTGGACAAGCATAGAATTTATAATACTGCTTAAATATTTATATCTTAAACTATATATAAATCAAAATGTATATTTTTGTGAAAATTAAATAACTAAAATCCCAAAAATCCTGAAAACTCCTGCTGAAAAATATCCCAAATGTTTATATATGCTGTATTCCATTTATTTTAATCTTGAGTAAAGGGAATGAGGGGACATTGATACACTATTTTATTGGAAATCAAAAAAAATTATTTTAAAAATGGAAATAATTAGAACTAATACACTATATTTATACATTTGTTACTCTACTATAGGATTTCAGTCGAATTTTGGTCATTAATGTGGTATCCCGACAGGAAGCGCTCGTCCACTTCTCTTAACTAGCTGACGTCGCATCACGACACGATCTTTTTCTTGCTAGGGACAGACATTGTTGTGCAATGGTTAACGAAGGAACGCAACGCCTAAACTGCCTACGATGATTTAACATGATTTGATGTAAAGGGCAGCAGCTGCTCTCCGAATTCTTTCACTTACAACTTCTTCCTATTTAAATGTTTGTGCCGTCCCAACTGTTTGTGTCGTCATCATTAAATTTCTAAAATAACAAACGTGTGTTTCTTCTGACTTCGTATCACCTCACATGGAAGCTAGACTCCCATACTACATGTGGACTCGACCGGTTGAATTCTTTTACCTCATAAAACCCCCTACATCCAGCTTCATTATTAATTTTGATGGCTACTAGTCACTATTTGATTTTGTGCCAGAACAAACTGGATTACCAATGTTGATGTGAAAGAACGCCACTACTTCGACCTGCAAACTGTAAGTACATTTTCATCATTCTCCTATGATTTGAAGAAAACATTTATGATTTATTTGATTTAAGAATTTCTAGTTGATGACGAATTTTTAATTTTTGATGCATTATTTTGATGAAGCGGAAGTTACGTGATGAAAACTTTGCTTATTTTATGTTGAACTTAGTTCTTCCGTTTTCCTACAAGAATATTTATTTTGAAGAATATTTTGATAATACAATTTTGATGCTTTTTAAATTCGAACTTTGAAGCTTTTGAAGTAGAACTTTCATGTTGCATTTACATCTTCTATTTTCCTAAGCAAAGATTTATTTTGAAGAATGATTTGATGAATATTTTTAAATAATACCTAATTTGATGCTCATATAAGTTTACATCTTCTGTTTTCTTCAGAAGAAAAAAATTATATATATATATTATTGAAGAATATTTGAACTCGTAATTTTGTTTCCTTTGAACAAAAACTGTTTTGAAGATTACTTACTTTGACAATTCATATTTTATCATTGAATTGGTATTTGAAGAAATTTTGATGTGGAATTCTATTACCTACTTTTAAATTAATATTTTAAAGCTTGATTTCATATTTCAATTTTGTGTGACTAAATATTTGGTATTCCCTTAAGTTGAATGATAAGTTGTTAATATTCCCTTTTTGAATATTTATGTGATTGTTCCTTGAAATATAGTAAAATTGCTACTCCAAATGATTTTCTCTAAAAAATGGCTGCGTCGCTAAAAAATGGTAGTACAAATCACATTAAACTCTTTCATCGTTTAATCTCTGGCTCAGAAGGCGATAGGCTAAATCGTTCGAGATTGCGAAAATTTTCAGGATTTCCATCGGACTTTCGGTTGGAAGAAACAAAACAGAGAGTCGTTGCAGAATTTTCGCTTAAAGATTTAATCTCTGTATGTAATCTACTACATTTGGAATTTTATACTGATTTAGACTAATGCTGTGATACTATTCTAACGCATCTTAGCGATCTTCCGCTGTTAACAACGGAAGCATCTGATTTTAGTGAAACAGATTATCTTGAAGAATCAGTACCGGAACTAAGAGACTCGCAGCAAACCGTAAGCGATAAATTAATCCTCAAATCGCAGAAAGAACACCGGAAATCGCAAATTGTTTTTGATGAGTCAGCCGAAAATCCATTACCTTCATTTGATAAGCAACAAACTGTCGGTAATTCTTTCCAGGCGTTTAGTCTAAAATATATTGTTGATTTAATAAAACCCTTTTCGTCTCGATATAATTACAGCATTGAAACTTTTTTTTCTGACGTTGAAGATATATTTTACTTGCATGAAATAAAAAATCCCATTCACCAAGTTATTTTTATTAAAAAATGTTTGACAGGTTCCGCGTTAACTTTAATGAGATCTACTCGTGAGATTACAAATTGGGAGCAAATGAAACAACATTTATTGGATGAAATTTCGGATAAAATATACGGTTGGCAATTGCATAAATTGATGGAATCTTGTGAAACAATTTGAAGCATTACAAGAATATGTTTTGGCCTTGCGAGATCTTGTTCACAAAAGTTCTCTAGATGATTCCTCTTTGATTTAGTATGTCATGAACGGAATTCTAGATTCATCGAACAATAAAATTATTTTGTATGGTTGCAAATGCATTCCTGAATTTAAGGAAAAATTGAAAATTTATGAAAAACTGTTTAATACTACAAGAGCTTTAGGCAAAACAATGACAAAAATTTGATGATCCTACTGATAATACAAAATTTGAACCTAAGCGTATCCCAAACCCACAACCAGTATGCTACTCCGGTGGTTTAAAAGGTCATAAGAGTACCCAATGTACTAATAAGCCACATGGTGAACAATGTTACGGCTGCAAAAATTTTGGCCAATTGCCATCAAAATTGCCTCGTTTCTGCATCCAAATCTGATTCTAAACTTGCCACACCTGCTAGAACTGTAAATCTAATTTCTGCTCAAAACTTTTCCCAAAATCCCATGCATGTTGATATTACACTTTCCGGAATTCAATTAACTGCACTTTGGGACACTGGGTCGGAAGCCACCATGAATAATGTAAAAATCCTATTTAGGAATTGGTTCACCACCATTGTATTCTTCCCAAATAATAGTTTTGGAATTTCCAAATAATAATTCCGAAACACGGTTCAAAGTATTGATCTCTTTCAAGATTCCATTACTGTCCAGAACAGTACTTTACCTGCAAAAATTCATGTTCCCAGTTATGACACACTTCCCCTTGACGTAGTTATTGGAATTGACTTTCTGCAACAAATTCAGTTTACATTTGATAAAGACGGAATTCGTTTCTGCAGTAATAATGATGAATATTTTCTGTTCCATGTTGCAAATGTTATTGATGATTGTCTTTTTGATTTATCGCATGTTAGTGATTCAAATATTACAAATGAATTGTCATCATTGATTACTAGCTATAAACCGAATAAAACAAAGGATACTGAGCTGAAAATGAATATTGTATTACAAGATCAAATTCCTGTTTGCCAAAGAGCCAGACGACTCTCTTATCCCGAAAAACGGAAAGTAAATGAACAAATAACTGATTGGTTAAACCAGGGTATTATTAGAGATAGTTGTTCTGATTACTGTTCTCCATTAGTGTTATGTAAGAATAAATATGAGAACTTACGTCTCTGCATTGATTACCGTAAATTAAATGGTAAAACAGTTAAAGATGGATATCTTTTGCCCTTGATTGAAGAAGTTCTAGATCAATTGCACTCAAAGAAATTTTTCTCAACTATTGATTTGAAAAATGGATCCTTCCATATGGAAATGGAGGAAGATAGTAAAAAGGTTACTCCATTTGTCACACATGATGGACAATATGAATTTAACAAAGTTCCATTTGGTCTTTGCATTAACCCAGTATTTTCCAAAGATTTATTAACCACTAGCAGTATGCACATGGCGTTGCCCGTAGAATCAGGATTTCAACAAAATAAAAAAGCCCACATACAATTACATAAATGAAAGTTTTAAAAACGAAATCAAAAGAGAAATATATATATTATTGAGTTTTTCCACATCTTTTTCCTCTCGACCGAGTACCGTTAATCAAAAACAATGTTAAAAAATTACAATGTGGTATTTATTACACCGTAAGCAAAGTATGAAAGGCAAAGAAATAAATTAAGACACGCTTAAAAATACTAATCGAGGTCATCGAGTAAATAAATCATCTCCTCCCAGAACGCGAAAGTAATTACTTCACCTGCCGCGAAGAAGGTCACAAAACCAGCCAATGCAATTGCCACAATGCAGTTGGGGAATCTCCGGAGAAGGTCTTGTTGGGAAAGGTCACTAGCAAAAACACTGTTTGAACTGTTCAGGGAAAAATTAATTTTTAAAAAACGGGAAAAGGTATTTTAACGGTTCTTGTTTCAATTCCGACAGAAACGTTCCAGTTATTAGTTGAAAAAAATTGAAAATGATACCGTTATTAGAAAAGCGGATTCAAGAATTTCAAGAAATCCGAATCATAAATGACCATAAAAGTTACTATGTTTCAAAAAATTTTCAAAATTCAGTAAATTACGTTAGACGTACAAACAAACTTCATTAGAACGGAAATCAGTTGTTCTTTCCGATGGTGTATCTATTTTTTTGTACAGTTATCCGAAACCATGCTATTGAGAAATTAGGGCAAAAACTCACCCAAAACAACACAAAACATTAAATAAAAAATTTTCCAGATTAAATTTTAATATTTCGGCGTCGAGGTGCATTGAGTAACAACTGTTAGCAATAAGACGCTTTGCTTCAAGTCTTGTCATCTCTACTTTAATAAGGAAGAGAAATATTTAGATTTATCTACAGTTGTTTACTTACCAGCCGCGCATGTTTGGCATAAATGCTTCGCGATGTTTACGTTTGAGAGTCGATGCATGTTGATTAATTTCATTTCACATCGCTCGTGCTTGAAAGACTGCGAGTTTATTGTTTATGCAAATGGGCAACTGTTAATACGCATCGCTTATCAGACATTCGCTTACAACGCATGCTCTGGATAGAGTATTTAAGCTGGAGGTAACTACGGAGAATTTAGCTTCGCTTATGGTAGTCTCGAATTTAGTTTTGTTTAGAGTAGTCTCGTTTCTATTTCGTTTACGATCTAGAATGTCCCATCTTCTGTCGAGATGTATAGCCACGTTAAATATAATCTTAGTTGGAAACACAAGAGTTGTTTTTGTTTTAAAGATTACCGATGTGTGTGCAGTTTTTCAATGTTTAGAAGTTTGAAGCAGAATTGGCAAATATATGAGGACTTCTCGGATACCTCGCTGTAACGTCTAAATGTCTAAGTAATCAGTTTAAGTCTCGCATCTATTTTTCTAAGTTCGTGAATTTTTTCTAGTCATCAGTTTAAATTATTCTCACTATCTTACTGGATTCGATGTGATATTTATTCATGTTGCATTAAATTTTGACTTGAAATGTTTCTATACATTTACGAATATTAACTTTTAATCTTTCTTGTTTCTTTCATGTTGTTGAAAATAAATATTGGATTTTACTTAAAAGCTTCTTTCTTGAATTGCAAACTGCATGTTTGTTAATCACTATTCTAAAGGTCAAGGTTAGACATCTCAGTAAAGTTTCTACTGTGGTTTAAATTACTCTGCTTAAAGTTTAAACCGTACTATATGCTTTGATGCCTAAGCATCCATGCATGAAGTAAGATAGTCGATGTTTATAGACGACTATATGGGCCGTCGCCTAACAACAACTACGACTACCTGTGTGCCAAATTTCATGGCTGTAAGTGTCATAAATTCATCTGGGGATACATCGCACGTACACACGGACAAACATTGCCTTTTATAAGTATAGATGTGTTTCGTGATCTTCTTACAGAAGGTATTGTTATTATGTATATGGATGACATCATTTTACGCAATATTGATGAGCTTGATGGTATAAAACGTTTATCCAGGGCATTAAAAACTGCATCCGAATACGATTAGAACTTAATTTGAAGAAATGCATCTTCCTGAAGTCTAAAATTGAATCTCATTTGAATCATTGAAAACGGTAAAATTAGTCCTTCTTTGGATAAAACCGCTGCCGTTCAGAATTTTCCAGAACCTAAAAGCGTTAAACAGGTACAAAGCTTTTTTTGCCTCACTGGTTATTTCCGAAAATTTGTTCAAATTATGCATTCATAGCTAAGCCATTAAGTGACTTGCTTCGTGACAACACAGAGTTTTATTTTGGGCCTGAACAAAAATCAGCATTCCAAACTCTAAAACAAAAGCTTTCTGAAAATCTTGTATTACACATTTTAAAAGCAAGGTTCCAAACTTGAATTGCATACTGATGCTAGCAAATTTGGTTATGGAGCTATTCTCTTTCAACTTTTGGGATTAATAAAACTGAAAACGTTGTAAAGCAAAGTTTTTATTTCCCTAATATGAGGAAATGTGTGGAAAACGTCATATCGAACTGTATTGAGTGTATTCTTGTGGATAAAAAGCGAGGGAAAGGCGAAGGACTTTTAAATCCTCCCCCAAAGGAAAATCGTCGAAACTGCAAAAAGAAGAGGAAAAAGCACATCACTATAAGGTTGGAGACTTCGTTGCAATTCAGCGAACACAGCTTGGGACTGGCCTCAAACTGCGACCAAAATTCTTCGGCCCTTACGAAGTGGTGAAAGTCAAGTTGAAGGACAACTATGATATAAAAAAGTCGAACAACATGAAGACCAAACATCACATCTACCGCAGCAGATCACATGAACATATGAAGCAAAATTACTTAAATAGGACTCCGATCCACTGCATCTAAAAAGAGAACAGTGCATTTTTCTAGCTTTTATTGTTGTATACTTTTTCTGTCTCGTTTTTTTACTACTTTCAAATTCTCTGAGTACAAGTATTTCAACTCATTGATGTTTATGTTTGATGGAGACAAGGATCGCTGAGATCAGCTTGTGCAGTCAGAATTGCCGCTGTGGTATCCCGCCAGGAGGCGCTCGTCCACTTTCTGTCTACCAGCTGATGTGACGTCGCGACATGATCTTGCTCTTGCTAGCGACAGACATTGTTGTGCAATGGCTAACGACAGAACGCGACGCATAAACTGCCTACGATGATTTAACATGATTTGATATAAAGGGCAGCAGCTGCGCTCCGAATTCTTTCACTTATATTTTTTTCCTATTTAAATGTTTGTACCGTCCTAATGTTTGTGTCGTCATCATTAAATTTCTAAAATAGCAAACGTGTGTTTCTTCTAACTTCGTATCCCCTTACATGGAAGCTAGACTCCCATACTACATTAATCTTATATATTAAAATTCGAAAGTCGGCAGACGTATGTAGGTATGTCCCTCTATCTTCTTACGAACCACTGAATCCCGAAACTAGTCGTAAGTACCAAAAGAAGGAAAATAATCCAAGGAATCTATTTCGACTATTTAAACGACGAAACTGTAATTAGTTCAAAATATATTAATAAAAAACATAATATTGATTGGTTCCCCGTGCTGCCATCTATCGACTTTCCTATAACTATCTGTCACATCGGTAGTTTTTGCATCTGGTTTGTATAAAAAGTTTCATTTATTTTTTGGGGGGGAGCTTCCGCGTTTTGGAATTTTTTAATTATAAACATCGGGAAAAAATCGTTTTCCTGCATTTTTCTTTCTTTTTTGTCGTACGGTGTTTCGCAACATTTACGTTTGTTAGGGGAAAATATTTATGCATTTTTATTCGTTTTTTTTCATTATTATTCAAATACGGGAGAGTCGAAAATATATGTTTCTGGTGTTTAATTTATCAATTTGGTGTACTATTAAATCGTTTATCGTTTGTGTTCTTTATTTTGTTTTATTTTTCTTTTGCAAAACAAATATCATGCTAATCTGTTTTAATTTATAAGCATAAGAATTCTTGCCTTTTCTTTCAAACCAAACTGCTTTAAGGTAATAAAAAGGCCAGAACTGAAAGTTTTGATCCAACAAGAGAGGATTCATAACAGATTTACGTTTGTTGGGGAAGCTTAGTGACAATATTTGTAGGGAAAAAAACAGAGGCGGGCATATGAAAAAATGTGGATTCCGAGAAACGCTGGGTTATTAACTATAAGGTAATTAAAAGGTTGGATTCAAAAATTTTAATTAAACAATATTGGATTCAAGGGATTTTTTTACGTTTTGAGGGGAACTTAACTTTTACGATAGCGACAATATGTGTAGAAAAAAAACTGAGGCGGGCATATGAAAATTAGTAATTAAAAGACTAGATTTGAAAGAATATTTACATTTGTTGGGGAAAGTAAGTGACAATATTTTTTGGGGAAGAAAACGGAGCCGGGCATATGAAAAAATATGGATCCCAAGGCCTCACGTGATCTCACTTCTCTCCGCCCGAGAATATCCCTTTATTCAAGTTTGCCCATGCAACGCTGGGCCATGCAGATAGTGACACAATAAAATACTTATTACAATTTTTTCCAAAAAATTTATACAATTCCATCTGTATGAATCTGCCGCATACCAGAGGTATATTGATACAAACGGTAATATTGAAAATAATGATTATTAATAAGTGTGAGATTAAAACAAATTTTTTTATTAATCAACTTTGCTTTCCAAATCAATTTTTAAAAGTTTTAGAAAGTAACAAACTTTTATTTTAATCAAAATTCAACATTTTTAATGAGACTTTAATGAATAAATGTAACAATACTGCATTTGCACTTTGGTGAATGGGAATGTGTACCTGGAAGACTTTTCTGAAAATTTTAATTAATTAAAAATTAGGGGAAATTTTCGCTTTCTTCCTTGATGTTTTACGAAAATAATATAGCAGAAAATTAACTTTTACACCGTCTGTAAATGCACAAAAATATGTTTTTGATGATATTAATTAAGTTTCCATACAACATTTCCCCAGTTTTTATAAATTCGTAAAAAAATATTTTAAATTTAATTTACAACCATATTTTTTATTCTTGCAATGAAATTCAAATCGTTTTCATAATTTAAACAAATGCTTAATTGTGAGTTTCTCTTAGATAATTCATTTTTACGTTTATTCCATATCTGAAGACGATTTTGCAAAACAGTTGCTGTTGAGGCACATTGATACATACAGAAGACGAGTATCAATATGCCCCGGAGTCAATTGTATCAATCTGCCCAAGAGCCCTTTTTACTTAAAACAAGTAGTTAATCAAAAACAAAACTTAAAAACCTTAAAATGTAATACAATTCAGAAAATAAATGTTTCTTCTAACCTTTTGAGTAAATTTTCGGGCAGAAAAACGTAAAGAGTTAAAGAAATTACGCGACACGTACTTAGAGAAAAATTTACTTAGACTAGAATATTAGCGGTTTGAATTATTAGTAAATTAACTTTTCATTGAATATGATCGAAAAATACACACTGTGCGTGCTAAGGGTTACAGTGGCATATATATGAGGGGATATGAACATTTTGAGTCATTACAATCATCAAAATATATTAACTGTCCCAGCTAAAAAAATCTGTAGAAAAAAATTGTTTTGAAGTTTATTTTAAGATTTCAGCAGATTTTTTGAATACAGAAAAAATCTGCATTTTTCTTCAACTTAATCTGCATAAAATCTGCAAAAAAATTTCTTATCATATTTTTATCTAAATATTCTGCAGATTTTTTGAAGACAAATAAAATATGATTTTTTTCTTCAAATTAATCTGCATAAAATCCGCAAAAAATTTCTTTTTTTTCTTTAAATACACTGCAGATTTTTTAAGACAGCAAAAAATCTTCATTTTGTCTTCAATTCAATTTGCAGTTATTTAGAAGATTTTCACAACATCATTAAACTTGACTCTGTTGATTTTTTGGAGATTTAACTGCAATTTCATTATACCTGCATTTCTCTAAATACATATTTTACACCATATTCTCTAATATTGGAGCTTTACATTCCAAAGGATATAAAACAAAATTAGAATGAGATTATCATTATTGTTTAATTTTACAGCAGACAAGAGTTTCATCACTTCATTTTTCCTTTAGTGATATCGACTTGTATAGAAAAGGAATGCACCAGCAGAAAAAAATTTCAATCAAAAATTGTCTTAGGCACTAGATTTTTCAAATATGCTACTGACAAAATGTATTCTAAATTGATCTTTAATATAAATATTTCAGGTTTAACTATTTTAAAATTTTCCCCATAATTTAATGAATTTACAATTAGTTTTCCAACTGTCTTTCTGACTAGGTATTTTCCTCCAAAAAGGAGGGAAAAGTGGAGCTTGTGCCTTTTGGATGGAGAGAAGAGTTTTCAGAAAGATAAAAGGTTAAAACGAATTTATTGAAACAGAGAATTTAAATTATTGAACAAAAATATTACTAATCTCATCTACACTGGCATACAAAAGTTAAGGAACATTTTGTAAAATGCGAGAAAATTGCAATTAATACGAAAAATATGTTTCAAAATCTATTCTGGAGAATCGTGTGACATTCAATAGAGTATCACATACATATTACAGTGAAGATTCGGTAGGGCAATTAGGGGGACAACAAGAAAGGAATGAAGGCGAAAATTGAATTTCACCCATCCTGTTTCACAAAATCTGATAACGAGATGTAACTTTTATCAATGGTTATGGTTTAATGTGCATAATATTTACAGGCATTTTCGTAAGCATAGCACAAATATTCGAGAAGATATAAATGTTTCTTTAAAAAATCCGAGATTTTTCCGTATGTTTTTTGCTTATAACATGCAGAGTTTTCATTCAAATTATTCAAAATTTACGAAACACTTGAGAATATGATACAGAAGTATTGTATTAAACTTTGAAGAAAATATGTTGAATTTTAAAGGAAATATGATTGTTTGTAATAAACAATTTTTACTGCGAATGTGCGAGACGCAGCGGAATTTGTCTTTCATAACTTCAAAGACAGACATATAGAGCAACTTTAAAAAAATCCAATTGAATCCCATAAAATTCAGAAAGCTGTCAGCATTTCAGTGAGGTGAATTTCAATTTCTCTTTAAGAGAAGCTAAATGATGAGGGTTCTTGTACAAACTGATATTTTGTAAATTTGAATCTTCGAACAGTCACATTTAATTTTAGTAAAATTGAATCTTCTGAATACCATGAACACTTATAAATTAAATACATTATTTAAATTGCATTTTCTAGAATACCATTTTCGCCTTCATACCTTTCTAGTGGTCCCCCTAATTGCCCTCGTGACATATCTTCACTGGTATATGATACTCTATTGAATTTCACACGATTCTCTAAAACTGATTTTGAAACATAGTTTTCGTATTAATTGCAAATTTCTCGTATTTTGCGAAATGTTCCTTAACTTTTGTATGCCAGTTTATTACACATCTCTACGACTTTGAAACACGTATTCTGACAATGGTTAATTTTTACACCACTAAATGGCGCCACTTGAGCTATGTTGACGCTAAAACTCAAATAGATTATTATACCCCCATCTCGCGTCGTCCGGTGTGGCCGAGTGGTTAGTGTTCCTACCTGTCAACTCTATGAACGCGGGTTTGAATCACGGCGGGGATGAATTTGAGGCTCTGTCACAATCTGAATCGACATCGTGCAAGTAAGTTGAATCACAAATTAGATTAATTGAAATTAATCATTAACCCTTGAATGTAGAAAACCTGAAGGTATTTGTAACATAGTTTTCTTCAGATATTCTACATTTTTTTCTGCAGAAAATCTGAAGAAAGCATGCTCCAAATACCTTCAGATTTTCTGCAGATTTTTTTTAGCTAGGGTATCAATGTTCCCACGTATCAATCAGCACTAACTCCCACTTATTATTATATTTTTGAATTTAATAAACATTTAGAAAAAACCGAAAAATGATACAATGTACCCGTTAAGATTAATCATGAATACAATCGGGGGTTGCTGAAGTTGACTTGCAAATTACTAATCTGAAAAGGTGCCGATTTGCAAAATATTAAGGCTTTAATAGCAGAACAGATGACTTTTTACTCATTTATATTATTAGTTTATAGTCTCTGAAATTCCTAGTTATGGTTCTGATGGGACACAAAATTATTCTACCCCTGAATTTGATAAGACGATCCTGAAATTTTATAGATGGCCCTGATCAGCAAGCTGCATTCGTCATATGTGCGAGGATCGTTTTGATGTGATTAATTAATCTATATTATACCTATTAAAATTGTATATCGCGAAACACAACCTTGAATTTGATATATGTTTTGTTTTGAAAGGTGAGATTAGCAACATAAAATAAATAGTTATTTATATAGCAAATAGTTCAATAAAGATACTGCTTTCCATGTAATATCCTCAGTTTCTTTGATTATACGGAATATTTATTTGAAGAAACCAGTGTTCACCCACACCAATAATAGGAACCACTGTAAAGAACAACCTTGAATCCAATATCTGTTTTTATCAAAAGAAATATAAGGTGAAGTTAGAAGAAAAAAAGAAATATAAACTTTAAAGCAAATAATTAAATTTAATTAATTTTTCAGTCTATTTTCCCCCTCCTCTTTTTGATTACATGGAATTTGTATTTTGAGATAAAACTGTTCCCACACACCAATTTCAGGAAGCACTGTAGGAATAGACTTAAATTCTATATCTGTTCTGTTTTTAATATAAGTATAAGATGAGAAAAAGTACGCACAACCAACTTCAAAAACAGATTTAAAAAGAATAAAATATTTTTTTTTTATATGCATGTGTTTCGATTCTGTTATCTGTAACAGAATATATTATGAATTTTTTTAGTTGAAATGAAAACATATGTCGAGATAGATGAATGAAATTTTATATTCGATATTGATTGCGCCCTACATCCTAGTTACAGTCTGCAAAATGGTTATTTAGCTAAATTTCTTTTTTTGTCTGATTACCATTGTTCTCACATAACCTGAGGAAACATTAAAAATTCTGCAGAAGTTTTTATCGAATTAGGACAAAGAAATACAGAAAGGAATATCTTATATCAATAATAACAGCTTTTAAAGAAGTAGAGGAAGGAATTAACATTGAATTCTAACGCTCTTGTAAAGATTTTTGCGATCAGACATTTATCGATTTTAAGCGTCGCAGTATCTTTGAATTGGAATTCAATTTCTTCTACACACTTCTTAAGTGTTGCTCCAAACTCCATGCGAGAAGTCACTTTTTTAAAATAAAAGATTTGTATCTTTAAAAAATTATTTACATTATTTTTTTAAAAAAATAATACTCATTTCTAGAAAAAATATTTTTTTTAAGACTGGAACAGGCTATATAAACGGTTTCACCTTCTCTCATCGTTGTTAATTTAAACATGTCGTATAAGATTATCTCAGAAACGCAAAAAGCTAAATTACAACTTTTCTTTTATCTGGAGAAAAAATTAGTTTAGAACGAGTGAAATAATAAAATTATCTTCTTATTAGAACAGATACATTTAGGGTATAAAAATTATGTTTTTCTGATGAATGTGATGATGTTTATTTTTTATGTTTTTAAGGTTTTTACGAATTTTACTTTTTAATATTTTTTTTTTGTTTTAATTATTGGCAGTCAACTGTTAATTTTAAATTCCGATTTTTAATGTTTTATAGCTTCTATTGTTTGTGCGCCTTAGGTTATTTTTCTGCCATGCACACTGTAGTTGGAGTTTTATCTGAATTGCGCATTTTCTTTAAATTAATAAAATTTTAAACTGCAAGGATAAGACCGGATCATTAAGAAGATGTGTGACCAAACTTATGCATTCAAATAAAGGCTAGTTCTTTCGGAAAAGTGGATGAAGTATGAAGATTTTAATCCCATCCCGGCAAGCAACGTGGAAAAATAAAGTTTAGGGAAAACTGAATGTTATTAAAAGAAGTGAAACCTTAAACCTGAATTCGAAACATGGTTTGGAGATTTCAAATCGTTGGAAGAAAAGATTTCCTTGTTTTCTTCGAGTTTCACCACAGATATAGAATCAATACCTAACCACAGAAAATTCCGACTTCCCGAAGCTTGAAGAAGACAAAAATTGAATAGAAATAAAGTGACCTATAAAGACTCAATCATGACTATCAAAGACTCTGTATCATGACTCAAGAATATGAGAACGCTTTCACCAACTTTTAAAATATATCACTCTGGATGTAGCAAGTGTACAGAACAAACACCTTAAATCCACCTACATCCACCATTCGACAGGAAAGCCTCAATCCCTACTTTAGAAAATACTTTAAATTATTAGTCCACCATATCCTTCAACATAAAATATGTTACATAAGATGCGTGTCCCCATAACAAAGTTGTAAAAAATTATTAAATAGCTACATACATCTAAGCACCATTTCAGATGCAAAAAAAACAAAATTAGACTATTATCTAAGTACAGTTTTCAAAATTTAACTCCGTTAATTCACTGAAAGTTACATTACCACAGTACATGATACAAGTTACAAACAATTAAAAGACAGTATAGAACACAATATGTTGACAGTTACATGCTTGTTTACAAAAATAATTAGTTCAATTGTGAAGTTCTAGATATAGAATTCCCTGAATTCCAATTCCCTACATTTAGAAAATTTACCATATTAACATTTTGAGAAATACCTTCTTACAAAATGACCATCTAAAATTGGCATATTTTCTAAATATTTGGCTCTTATCTGTTTACAGTCTCAAAAATTCAAATTTGGTTAAGTTTTAAAAGTTTACATTACAATAATGGAATGAATACTTCCCAGCAATTTAAAGACAACGAAACACGCAATTAAAAGAGATCAAAGGAAAAACATAATCAAGAGGAAGGCGCCACATCAGCCAAAGACTTGGTCAGTACGTCTTGGATAAATAATATGAATCAATAACTAACCATATACAAATGGACGTAAAAGAGATCCAATGCTGTTCAGATTTTAAGGTAAAATTAGGTGAATTTGTAAAGCTTGTCTTTTGCAAATATTTGCCAGCCAGATTTGGAAACATTCGAAAATGGTATCAGAAATTATTCGCAAGCATGGATGCACTTATAGGTGAAATTAATTTCACGTATTAAAAATAAGTCAGTAATTGTCAGATCCAGAAGTACTGACATTCATCTTCAATGAGCTTTGCTATTAATCACTGATGGCAATATATCCCTCGAAATAGGAAAGATGTTAGTAGGGAAGAGATATCAAGTGTCGGGAAGAAAACATTAAAGTTACAGTTGTCCGTGTTCTACTTCATACTTTGTTTTCGATTTCAATCTACATTTCTATAAAAATCAATATGATTTTTCCAATTTTTGGGGCTCACATAAACTTAGATCTTGTTCACTTGGTCCGGGGTAGCATCCGAGTTTGACAACCTGATGTACAATATTTCTCACCTATATTATGCAACATTTTACTCCCTGTATTTGCAAACCCAACATATTACGTTTTTATTAATAAAGTTACATAAAATAATTCTGGAAAGAACTTCTATAAATTTAACGATCGAGACTGGAAGTAGTCATCAAATTTGTTTAACTCTAGCAGTCCGCGCACGGCGTTGCTCGTGGAATCAGGACTTCAATAAAATGGAAAAAAACACGCCCACAATGACATGAAAAATTTCTAAAAACAAAGCAAAAGATACACATTATTGATTTTCCCGCTTATTTTTCTTCGCCATAATGAGATATTAACTGTAGGAAAACAATACAGAGTACGTTGATCCGAAACAACATTAAAAAACTGCAACGTGGAAAATATTATTATACAGCAAGTAAAATATGCAAGACATAAACACGTTAAGACACTGCCGAAAATAATAATCGAAATCAATCACATGAGGTTATGACGTATCCTGCGCTCTGCGCCGTCAGCCAATATAATTGCAAAAATGCATGTTGGGAAGTCTCCGGAGAAACTTCCGAGGGAGAATAATAGCTAAAGAAAAATAATTTTCAACCGACCAAGAAAAAATTAATTTAAAAAAACAGAAAAAGCTATTTTAACCTTTATTGTTTTAAATATGACAGAACCGTTTCAATTAGAAGTTGAAAAATACTGAAAAGAATAGTGTTATTAAAACGTCGGATGCAGCAAATATTAAAACGAAAATAAAATTTTGATGTTAAAACTGAGTATTTTTTAAAAATTTCAATGGCAATATATATATATTATTGATTTTGACCGCTCATTTTTCATTGTGACAATGACATTAACTGAAGATACGTTTTTTTTAAGCGACAATGAAATTATAAAGTTTGCAGCAAACGATGCTATTCGAATTCAAAATGAATGAAAACTACCAGCTGTTTAGTTCGAAAAAATGGAGTTATATTTCAGTAAGGCTGGTGACTGAAAACCTTTGGATCCCGTTTAAAATAGTTAATTGGTGGCATTCTATACTTTGAATTAAATCCATTCAACGAAATTATTTCAAATTGAAGTTACAGTACCAAATAAACTGATATTTTCGAAAAACAATTTTTAGGATTTAAAAGATTGACTCCTATAAACCCAAGTAAAACGTTAAAGAATGAAATTTTAAACCATTTTAAATGGTACAATACGACAAACATAATTTCTGTGGTATTTATATACATACAAAATGAATCAGAGAAGAAGGGGGGAAAAGAGATCAAATCTTCCACTTCAGGTTTAATCTTAGAAGCCACATTATGTAAAACACAAATTAAAAGTATATTCTGTCGACGCGTTGAAAGCAAAAGGATTATGAAATCACGCGCTCTTTCTCTGTGGTTTCTACGAAATGCCTGTTGGGTAAATACGTAACGGGACGTATTATCACGGTTATGACATATCCTGCGATCTGCACCGTCAGCCAATGAAATTGAAACAATGCATGTTGCGAAGGCTCCAAAGAAGCTTCCGAGGGAGAATCCTTTCTAGAGAAAAATATCTTTCAACTGACCAGGAGAAAATTAATTTTAAAAAAACGGGAAAATGATATTTTAACCGTTCTTGTTTTAAATCCGATAGAATCATTTCAGTACGAGATGAAAAAAAAATTGAAAATAATAGTGTTATTAGAACGTCGGAAGCAGCAAATTTAAGAACAAAAATAAAATTTCGATGGCGTAACTGACTATTTTTTAAAAATTTCTCAAAATTCAGTAAATTACGTTTTAAGCTGAAAACAAACTTCATAAGAACGAAAATTGTTTGTTCTATTCGATGGTGCATTGATTGTTTTTCAACGATCATTAGAAAAAATACTACAGCTGTAAACGTGCCAAAAACGACCCAAAACAACACAAATCATTAAATAAAAACATTTTCTAGATTAAATTTTATAATTCCGGCTTCGAGGTGCATTGAGTCAACATTAAGACTACCTGTGTGCCAAATTTCAAGGCTGTAAGTGCGATAGATTCGTCTGGACATCACGTGCACGCTCGCGAACATTGCGTTGTATAAGTATAAATAAGCCGTTTCGCCAGAATCATAAAAAATCAAACTTTTAATAAAAGAAAAAACAAATAAACAGGAAAAAGCAACTCTCAACATGAAACTATGTTCTTCTCACCCTTTTTAATTACTCGCGCATTATTTACACATTGCTTTCATCAGTATTAACAAAATTATAATTAAATGTTTGCTTTCATCACTATTAACAAAACAATAGTTAATTGTCTGCTTTTATGAGTATTAAAAATTACAATTAAATGTCCGCCATTATCAAAATTATTCTAACGTTTTAATGGTACCAAACTCGCCATGTACTCGCAAACGCATTGAAACCATTACAACTACCACATCTTGAAATGGAATTAAAAAATAAATATTCTTACATATACATTGCTTTTATGACCTCAGAGAACCTTTATGCAAATTCGAAGTAAATCAAAAAATGCGTTTGGTCGCGACTGCGAAACAAGAAAATTTACAAATAGACGAAACGATGAACGGCAGATTTACCACGAGAGATCTCGCTTCGCTCTGTCAATTAGCCAGTTATAATAAATAATTTTAATGTAAAATTTTCCGTTTTCTTTTCTTCTATTCATTTTTATATATAGTTTATCTTATTTCTAATTTTAGGATAAGTCGAATTTTTATTTTTATCCCGTCAGCTTCGAATTATCTAAGTTCCTATTCTATTAACAAAATTGTATGTTACTTACTAGAACGAGAACTTTCTTGTGAAAAGACAGAGTCCAAATATCAATCTGGAAGTAATGGATAAAATGAAATACATTTTTGTTCTTATATTAATGGAAAATCCATTTTTCTTTAAACAGGTGTTACTGGAATCAGAGCAAGGACTTCTATCAAAACATCATGTTAAAAGAAAAACAGCTGCTAGTAAAAATTTGAAAACATGGTAAGATTAAGAATTTTTTTATTATCAAGTGACGTTAACTAGTGGTCTCTAAAGTATTAAATTTCTCATGATCTGGATGTTTATTTGATTGTGTTTCTATATTTTCAGGAACAAATGGCGTCATAAGATTAAGTGTCTATTGTTTTAAATATATGAAACTTATTCTGGCTTCGAATTTTTATGCTTCAATCAAACATTTGGAAACGGAAGCAAAATTTTGATCGGATACATTTCTTTACTTTTATTGCATTTTGCTCTTTATGTGTTTATTTCTTATTTTCTTGTAAATGAATTATTTAAAGGGAAAACCTTCAAAGTAATTTTCGAAATTTAAATATTCGGTCTCGAAATTATAATTACCCTTATTTTGTCCTGAGTCAGAGAAAAGTTCCTAGTTTTGGAATTATGTCTGTCTGTATATGAACACAATAACTTAAAAACACAACAATCTGGACGAATTTGGTATGTAGTCAGTTTACTAAAATTTTTGAAGTGTATAAAATTTTAGACTCACAGATACAAAAAGCTAAATGAATGAAATTTAGAATATGGTTTTATCACCGAATTTGCAGTCATGTATCAAATTTTGTGCAAAGGTTAGTCTGTCTGTTTTTCCATGCAGAAGTGTACACGATAACTCAAAAGCGAACGTTCTTGTTAAATTAAATTTGGGGTATGGTCTTGGCACTAAAGTTGCAAATTTGTATAAAAAGGTGCACTCAATCTGTGAGTGAGAAGAGGCCCAAATACATACCCGAGTCTCTTAACTATACTACGAAGATAAACACAAACACACAATGTTGTATGTAAGAAAGTCGAGGGAAGATCCATCCCGTCGGTTCTACCCTCTTATTTGACGGTACTTACTACTTTGGAAATGTGCTGTTATAGTTATTTAATTAAGAATCCGAAGAAAATTTGACGTGTTTAACGATTTCAAGTAATTTTTGCTATTTACGTCAATGAATGACTAAATGCTGGCTTAAAAGTTTAAAAGGGGACGCGGTGGCCTGGCGGTAAGCTGCCGGATAAGGAACTCTAGGCTTCCAGGTTCGAATTCCGATTTCATCGAAGAATCCTGTGTGTGTGCGCACATGCAAAGAACCATGTGCACCTAGCTTACGCTGAATCCAACTCTAGGATATAATGTCCTCCAACTGGCGGTAAGCGTAAGCTTGGAGAAAGGATTCCGACTCAGGCGTCGACCACGGTTCAAAATTACTAGGTCCGTCCCAAAATAACCTTCGGGTCGCAAAATCAGACCTAAATAATTTGAAGGTTTAGAAATTCGGTAATCCAATGCAGATACGCGCACAATAATTTAGCGTTTTTAAAACACGGGACTTTCTTGATACAGATATTCGTTTGACTGCCAACTCACTTTTACTCAATCTGAGTGTTAAGAAGGGATCGTGTGACACCTGGTAAATTTAGCTAAACCGCATTTTAAATTTGTCCAAAGAAGCCCATTAGAATTAGATTTAGAAGTGAGTTGTAAAAGGGTGTGAGACTTGATAAGTTGTAGTAAAGGACTTCAAACAAAAGATGTCAGCTGAGACTATTTATAATTTGAGTGGTTGTTGGCGCATGCTCACTCCCGACTGGTCACGTGTTAATTTAGTGTTCTGCGAGCAGCCGCCGAGAGTGCTGTGATATTTTTCGGCTCTCGCAATGAGAAATAAACGAGTGTCTACAGTCCACCTTAAGTGTATATTGTGAAGTTATTTAATTAACTTTCCTGAGTGTGATAAATAAAAATCTGAGCTAAATGACGGGTTCATTTTGATCCTTGGCTCGCCGGAATAACCGGAACTGTGCGACTTATGAGTGCCATGTGTGTAAAGACACGCGTCTTTAAAACGAAACTAGTGAAAGTGTGGATTATCTTCAATTGAAGGTTAGTGACTTTAAGTCTGATATTTAGTTAAGAAATTTCAAAATCTTGAAGAACTGTAGCAAAGCAGATCTAAAAGTTATTGCAACTGAGTTAGGTTTAGCTTTTGATAAAAAAGTTACGATTGTTCAATTAATAGATTTAATTCAAAAAAGCAATTATTATAAAAAGACATAGAGTTTGTCGAAGGTTTAGTGAATTCCACAATCGAAGAGCGTAAACATCTTGAAGAAATTGCTTTAGAGAAAGCGAAAGCAGAACAAGGGCAGATGAATTTGGAACAAATTAAACTGGAGAGAGTGAAAGCAGAACTTGAGCTTGCGCGCTTAAGATCAGAATCTAACTCGGAAAATAAGAATGAAAATTCCGGTGAAATTGATAAAAAAGAAAGTATAGAATCTCTAGACTCTCTCATTAAAAGCATTAAAACTCTAACGGTCAAACTTCCAAATCGACCGGAAGGGTTTAGTTATTTCTTTTCATCTATACAAAGAGCTTTAATTTCCAAAAATGTCCCAGAGAAATTTAAAGCGGAAATTCTTCTAAATTTGTTAGGGGAAAAAGCATCAAATGTTAATACATATATTAAAGATGACGAATTGGGAGATTATTCAAAAGTTAAAGCCATAGTGTTAAGAGAGTTTGAGCCTACACCATAAGTTTCTTTAGAGAATTTTAGAAAGGCACAACGTCAGACAAATGAAACGTATATGCAATTCGCGTCTAGAATAACAACGAGTTGGGATTATTATTTGAAATTAAGAAATGTTTCCGATTTTGAAACTTTAAAGAAATTAGTGGTATCGGATAAAATATGTCAAACACTTGATAAAGAGGTTATGTGTTTTATTAGCGTGCGCCAGAATAATTCTTGGCTTCAACCCATTGAATTGGCTAAGGAGATAGATTTATATTACACTTCAAAGGGAAAACCTGTAATTAATGATTCTAGGCCGAGTAATAAAAATAGTTATCCCAAAAATGTGTCGAAAGTTTTTCTAACTGATGTAAAAGATTCTAAATGTATTTTATCTTGCGATGAAATTCATCCTTTGTAAAAATGTCCTATTTATAAAAACATGTCGGTTAGTGAAAGAGTTGAGATTGTGAAATCAAATTCTTTATGTTTTAATTGCCTGGAGAAAGGGAATCATAGAGCAAATAATTGTAGAAGTAAATTCGTTTGTGGTATTTGTAAGAAAAAACACCATATTTCCCTGCATTACCCTCGCCAACCAAAAATAAATAAAGAGACGATTTCGCAGAATATGAGTAATCAAAGCAAGAGTATCCATTCGGCCTTGGACGCTTCCACTTCGATTTTCGAACCTTCGCAAGAAAATAATTTATTCCAAACATCGTGCAATCTTGCTAATGATTTAAAAAGTGTTTTACTCAGCACTTTTGTTTGTTTGATTAAAGATGAATCGGGTAATTGTTATGAATGTAGAGGGTTGTTGGACGTCGGAGCAAATTCCAATTTTATAAGCAAAAAATTAGTAGACAAGCTTCAATTGAAAGGAGAAAAGATTAATATTTCTGTATCAGGAATAAATAATTTGTCTTTGAATATAAAATCTAAAGCTAGTGCAACGATTTTAAATAGAGACAAGAGTTTTGAGTTAAATTTAAGTTTTTTGGTAGTTCCAAAGATAACTGAATTTACGCCTTCTATGTCGCTTGAGATTAATATTTCAAATTTAAATAACATAAATTTAGCTGATGATAAATTTTATGAGCCTGGTCCAATTGATTTTCTTGTAGGTGCAGAATATTTCTATGAGCTTTTAAAACCAGGTCAAATTTCTCTTCATGATACAAATTTAAGATTACAAAATAGCGTTTTCGGCTATATTGTAAGAGGGAGACTTCTAGCTAAGGGAGAAGCTGAAATACATTGTGGGCTTATAACAGATAATTCAGAATTAGAAAAAACTTTAAAGGAGTTTTGGGAAATTGAAAACATTGAGAGAGAGTCTGAGATTTCTGTTACTAAAGAAGCAGAAATATGCGAAGAGCATTTTCTCAAAAACTATTCTAGAACTGAAACCGGAAAATTTATGGTAAAAATGCCATTTAAAGAAGACCCTTCGTGTCTTGGGGAATCGAGAAAAAGGCTGAAAAATGTTTAAATTCGTTGTGGAATCGCCTACGTAGAGAGCCTAAACTTTGTGAACTTTATAAGATTTTTATGCAAGAGTATTTACATATGGGTCATATGGAAGAGGTAATAGAATATGAAGAACCAGATGTAAATTATTATATTCCGCATCATTGTGTATTTCGTCCGGAATCAAACACTACACCTTGAGAGTCGTGTACAATGCAAGTGAGTTAACTTCTTCCGGAAAATCATTAAATTGCATACAGTTTAATGGAGGTACAATTCAGGATGATCTCTTGAGCATTATGCTGAGGTTTAGAAAACATAAGTTTGCCTTTGTTGCTGACATCAAAAAGATGTATCGGATGATACTGATCGATCCTAACCAAAGAGATCTTTTGAGAATATTATTCAAAGCGGAAGTGAATGATCCAGTAAAAGTGTATAAATTATGCACTGTAACGTATGGCACAACTAGTGCGCCTTTCTTGGCAACAAGGACAGTGCAGCAGTTGGTTAAAGATGAGGGAAAGGACTTTCCGTTAGCATTATCTGTACTATTACAGGACGTCTATATGGATGACGTCTTAACAGGTGAGGATGATCTAATTAAAGCTAAGGATATGCAACAACAGCTCATATCTTTGTTTGATAGAGGAGGCATGGAGCTTCACAAATGGTCAGCTAATAATCAGTCCCTTCTGTGTGATGAGATGAAAGAATTTGATTATTCATTTAGTAAGGAAACTAAAACTTTAGGTATACTTTGGAAACCACAAACAGATTATTTTGGCTTTAATTTAATAATAGAGCAAAGTGGAATATACACTAAGCGAGATGTGTTATCTCAAATAGCACGAATATTTGATTCCTTGGGTCTATTAGGTCCAATCATCACTAAAGCTAAAATACTTTTACAAAAATTGTGGTTATTAAAATTAGATTGGGGAGACACTCTCCCATTGAAAGAAAATACTCAGTGGCAAAGTTTTCTTAATTCCTTAAAGTTTGTAAACCTTATCAATTTTCCGAGATGGATTCTGAGTGAACAGTCTATTAGTGTAGAATTACACGGCTTTGCTGATACCTCAGAACTGGCATATGGAGCGGTCATCTATGTGAAATCCATCAATTCTTACGGTGGCTCTGAGGTGAAGCTACTCATTAGTAAATCCAGGGTAGCGCCTCTTAAGTTTGTGACTATACCGCGTCTAGAACTCTGTGCTGCAGTTCTATTGTCTAAATTGATGAGAAGAGTCTTAAGAGCTCTAAAACTAGAGGTTTCGAAAACCTATTTCTGGACAGATAGCACTATTGTTCTGTCATGGTTGGAAAAGGAATGCAAAGAACTTAAGACCTTTGTTGCTAATCGAATATCTATCATTCGAACTCTTAACTGTGGCAGAGCAATGGAATCATGTGCCATCAAAACAGAACCCAGCTGATCTAATATCAAGAGGAATGGATCCAGTTAAACTACAACTGTGTGAACTGTGGTGGAGTCCCTCATTTCTATTACAACCTGAACTGACTAAGTGTCGCGATAGCTCTATCGAAACCAATTATCTTTATATACGTGAATTAAAATCAAATCCTTCAGACCTATTGTCTAGGGGACTTAAAGCTGAATATCTTCTACATAATGAAGGGTGGTGGAATGGACCATCAGTTTCACAATCTGATGAACTTCCTGAAACTGTGTGTGAGTGTTCAGATCCAGATGAAGATTACTTACCTGAACTCAAATCTAAGAACTCTAAGGATGATATTGTGTTAACTTTAAATTCTAACAAAACATTCTTTGATTACATAGTTAACTGTAGTAATAGAATTTTAACTGTAGTTCGAATATTGAGTTTTCTTTTCAGGTTTATTTATAATTGTAGAAATCCAGAGAGTAAAAGAAAGAAACCATTGACATCGGAAGAGCTGTCAGAGGTAGAGCATTATTTAATCTAGCAATGTCAGTTTGAAGTGTTTTCTGCAGAAGTCACAGCCATGATGTCTGGTGATAATATTTCGAATAAGAGTAAAATTCTAAATTTATCTCCCTTTCTAGATAATAAAGGTGCAATGAGGGTAGGAGGAAGACTTGAAAATTCCCAATTACCATATTCAGGTAAACATCCCATAATACTACCCTCAAAAGGTAAGTTAACTGAAATGATTGTAAGGTATTACCATGAAAAATATTTTCATCTTGGTCCCCAACATTTGCTTTTTCAGATTAGACAAAAATATTGGCCCATTCATGGGAGAAATGTATGTAGAAAAACTGTGCATAACTGTGTTGTTTGTTTTAAAGTTAAACCAAAAGAGTATTCTCAAAAAATGGGCAATTTGCCAAAGGAAAGAATTACTCCAGATAAAGTATTTAGTTCAACAGGAATAGATTTATGTGGACCATTCTTAATTAAAAATAAATACCAAAGGAAAGGTACGGAAATAAAAGTTTATGTTTGTACATTCATTTGCTTAGTAACAAAAGCCATACACCTTTAAATAATCAGTGATCTAACTTCTCAGTCTTTAATAGCTAACTTGAAAAGATTTATTTCAAGAAGAGATAAATGCCATAAGATTTTTTTCTGATGATGGATCTAACATGGTAGGGGCTAACAGAGCATTAAGAGATTTGAATAAATTGGTCAGAGATAGAAATGAGTCTTTATATGCGTTTTTTGCAGAAGAAAACATTGAATATTTTCTGAAAATAACAATCGCATTTATTCTAGGTATTCAGTTTGTATTAATTATTGAACTCAAATTGCATTTACTATTGTGATTTATATGTATATTTTTATATTATTTGTTCTTAAACTTAATTAATGAGAATCTTACATCGAATATTAATTGAAATTTTTTTAAAAAACTGTCTTTATCATTCCATGCAAAAGTCATTGTATAAGAAACGTTTATTGTGTATTCATATTGATGTATAACATTTATTTACTTGCACAACTACTTGTATTAAATTTGGTTGTGTAAATACTCATGAAAATTGTAATATGTATAAATAATTTGTATGTTCTTGCATGTGAACATGCAAGGCCGGGCGGGATGTTGGCGCTTGCTCACTCCCGACTGGTCACGTGTTAATTTAGTGTTCTGCGAGCAGCCGCCGAGAGTGCTGTGATATTTTTCGGCTCTCGCAATGAGAAATAAACGAGTGTCTACAGTCCACCTTAAGTGTATTTTGTGAAGTTATTTAATTAACTTTCCTGAGTGTGATAAATAGAAATCTGAGCTAAGTGACGGGTCCAGTGGTATGAGGAGGGGAGACATCATGTATGCATGTTTTCTTTCCTTCTGGGCGAAGGATGTTTAACACCGGGCAGTTCAGATAGGAAGACTTTTGATGTGGTTATGAAATTTCCTAGACAGTGTCTGCATAGAATCTTCAATTTTATCAATCTTTAGGCCATTATGTGTGATGAGATTTCTAAGGTACCATTGTGCATGACGCTCAGAATTTTATTCAGTACATTATGAATTTTCTGTCTGTGACTTTATGCAATAGTATCAGTAGAGTTGAGATGCTTGTGGTAAAATAGGCCGAAGTAAATTCTTCTATAGCAGGCCTTTTTTTTCCTAAAGAGGACAGGAAACGTGTACCAAAGAAGGAATGATTAAATGAATGAATGCAAAATTATCAATACTGCAAGTGACATGTATAATGAAGGTGATATTGTTCAAGTTTTGTGCAACTGAAGCCCGATGTGCACCGGCTTCCAGAAGTTCAGTAACAAACAATTTGTTTTAAACTCAACAATAATAAATGCCAATAAGGATAACAATTGGGCACCATTAATTAAATAAAATTAAAGCATATCTACGACTTATATTTTTTAAAATTTATATGTGGAAGCCAGAGAAAACTATCAATATCTCGCTTTCGCAATTTATGAACAATTTCTACGAATGCTTGCTAGTCTAAGAATATATTGTTTAATTTTAGCTATTTATCGTTTTCTTTAAATTGCGGGCTATCGGGTAGATGGAAATGGGTTTGACTCAAGCTGATGCTGCTAGAAGGCTTAATGTATCCGACAGTGTGGTGCAAAGACTCTTGGATCAACTTCAATCCGAAATTTAGTTTCCAGAAAACTTGTTCCAAAACTTTCACGCGTCACAACCTCGTCAGAATATCGTATTCCAGCACTTCCGGCCCGAAGGAGGAGATCCACTACTGTACCTCAGCTCATGTCATGTCATTTCGTCCCAGTAAGGCTAAGAATATCGCCTAAAAAGATGAGAAGACGCCTTCACATTCAAGAATTGTATGCAAAAGGACAACTTGTGTGTCCGACTATTTTCGATAGAGAAGTGCCCGTTTTCGTTGGACATGACAACATACTGCTGGAGCAGATAGCAATGGGTCTCGTTACAGAACTTCATTATATAGCAAATAAAATGCTCTATACATTTTGAATCTCTTCCCTTTCATTTATTAGGTTCAAAATTTCATTCATACCTTTACATTAATGTCAAGACTACAAATACCAGGACCGTTTTTCTTCAGCCTCCGATGGACCTAAAAAAAGACACGAGTGGAGGGCAAAATGAATTTATTACCAAAACTTATATTCGAACATGGTTACTTTTCGACATAATCGCCGTGAAGACTCAGGCATTTGCCATATCGGTGGACAAGGTTTCCGATCCCCTCTTCGAAAACCGTTGTCGCCAGTGATGTGAGATGTGCTTTACTGCAATTCAGGGAAGAGATGAAAATCACTTGTAGCTAAGTCGGGGGTTATACGCAGGGTGATCATACACGTCCCATTTAAACTGCTCCAGAAGCTGAAGGGTTGCAAGAGCATTGTGAGGGAGAGAGTTGTCACGAATGAATACAACTCCAGAAGTCAGAATGGCTCTACGCACTCGCCTTAAAATTTGCTAAGAAACAGCTGCATTAGTAGTTTTGCACACACCAACCTTTTGCTTGGAAAAGGGAATAGCATTGCGCAACTCGCATTTGACGGGAGCATCAATTCTACCAGTCATGTTTACGCGCCGACAGACTAGCTCAAACTGGTCAGCTGGCGTCGACAGTAGTTGAGGTTTTAAAACGAGACATGTGCAGTCAATCACCACGCATGGCCACCTCCTACCATTTCTCTACATGTTATGCGACTCGATAGGAGGTTGAAAAAAAAACGATTCATTCATTCCAAATCATATCAAATTTCATTTATCTAGCTAGTCACGTTTTTGAGTTACCGTGTTCGCATTGCATGGTAGAAGAACTGACAAACAGTCTATTCTTTCACGGATTTGATTAAAACTTTAAATCATATATAAAATATTGGTTGAAAAGTCACTTACTGAAGTTTATCCCTCTAATTGTGTGCATTTTTCAGTTATCGCTTTCACATACATACGACTACACAGACCGATAGGCACACTGATGGTACGAAATTTGATGTTGGTATAAGATCTGTGTCAATTTGCAAGAGTTTGAACCTTCCAAAGTGAAATTAATTAATGTCATTGGAAATAATCCATCAATAAATGAGGTCTGAAAACTTTGCTTTCTTAAAAGCGCGCTTAAAAACAACGGATCTTTAATTCAGAGTGACTAAGATACATTTGTATCAATTATGGAATTTTTTTGAAATTCGATATGAAAATAAAAGGACTCTGGTGGATATCCAATATTCATATTGCCGAAATATTTTTGATTACAAACATACAGAACTAAAATCTCGTCCAAATCAGGCTATTGACATACACCGCCCGAAGTCATCTGCGTTCTCTACAAATATTTTAAAATGGAATCGAATCCTCATTTCCACATTCAGATGCTATTCTTCTGCATACAGTCAGTCCTAAAAGTGAGCATACACCTAAACGTGTAAAGTTTAATTTTACATAACAGGCTAAATTATATTTTAAGAAAATCGCGTTCTTTACTGTTAATACCCTTGCTCTTTCTTCTTCAACACATAAAGAAAAAAATATATGTCATAATATTTATTTCTGTCTAAAATAATAAATACTAAGAATAAATACGAAACTGTGACGAAAATAAACGCCATAAAATTGAGTAAACACTTTATTAATTTTGCTCTAATAATCAAATTAATATTCAGTTGCAGATTCTTTTCACCTGGTCCACAGCTAACAGACTATTAGGCATGGATAATACCAGTTTTTTTATTGTTTTAACTGAAATATTTCTTTTTTCTTAGAAACTAAGCGTATACAGCTAGAATTCATTAGTATGATGGATCTAACAGCAAGAAATATTCCAACAAAAATTTTAAAAATATATTACTAGTTTTAATGCAAATAAAAACTACGCGGTTGTAATTTTTTTCTAACAAAGAATAAAATATAGTATATGTGTTATTGCTGAACGTAATTTTTTTCATTCTTTGTACAAATATGATAAATTCAAAAATTTATCTCTTCAGCAAAGGAACGAATTAAAATAAATGTAATTTTATTTGTAAACTCTGCTTAGTGTCTAAGCATTTAATTAATTGATAAAGCATAGATTGCTGCGTTAACTGAAAAACTAAAAAGTTAACGCTATGCATATATCTTACTGTGTGAAGACAGATTTATGCTCATTCAAAAACCAATAAAACGAAAAATCATGGCTTGGCAAGCAAATTGAATGTTGAATCGTCGGTACTCGCAGTAATCTTGGCTTCGAAGTAGGCGCATAAAATTCCACATTAAAAGGATATTTAAAATCCGCACTGATTTTCAGTAATGGACCAAAAGGAAAAATGAAATTTTGATCTGTATTTCGTGGAAACCGTTCCTTACCTCTGCAGGGCAACTGAAGTGTTAGGATCAAATGAGGCGAAGATAAATTCGACTCCAAGAGGACTGAATAAATTTGTATCAAAGATAAAATGTATCGATGAGGAGAAGAACATTATTAGTCCTAAATTCTAAATTGGACATAATCAAGATTCAAATTACAAAATTGTTCAGGTTACATCCTATCTACTTCGAAAGATAACTAACATTATAGATGCTTCCACACAGTTCCCAAAGAACCTGTTAACGCAGTCGCACTAAAAATTGTCCATGCTAGCGAGTTTAAATAAATTCATTGGACAAGAGCTGTGTTCTTCCCCTCAGGTATGTTTTCGTCAGTTAAGTGATAATGAACTTTGCACTCTAACTGAAATTCCCTTTTGTTGGAAAAAAAGTTATGTAAAATTAAGAGAAATAATAAAAATAAGGATTTTAGTGTAATAGTTAAAAAAATTACAAGTTGAAGAATTTAAAAAAAGAGAAGTGAGGCACTTATTCTTCCGTGCTGTTGATGGTCTTCCGGAAATAAATATTTTGATAAAAGTCCATTCCTGCTATGGGTATGTATCTCTAAAACTTTTTATATGTCTTGTATTTTTTTCTTATTGATGGCAATAAGTCCCTCGTAGACTTTTTCATTGAGTAGCCCTTGCTAAACCCGAATTTTGACAAGTTTGTAAGTTCTTGAACCGGTGGCGTAACTGTTACTTTTTCCGCCAGGGGGAATTTGCAATATGCCACCCTCCCTTTATAATTTACGCAGGGTACAAAACTTCAAAATAAAAATAATTATAAATGCGAGAATTTTTTTTATTATTAACGTAATTCGTCGTTTGACGCTATCGATCTCTGCATATAGATTGCAAAATCATGCATCTAACTCCCATCTTTTTTTCACATATCGGCAATTACCGGCAAAAGGATAAAATATGAATTAATTACATTAGTTTTTTTATGAACACAATGATTGAACTAGAGTCGCTGCCCATAGTTATAAAATTGCTTTCCTGCATGTTTGATTTAACCGCCCCTTTCGAAGTGCCGCCAAGAGCGGACCGACCATTCTCCCCCTTTTAGCAACGCCATTGTCTTGAACAACATAATAATGTCTTTTAACAACGTTATCTCGTCTCTTAACAGCGTAATCTTGTCTCTTGATAACGTAATCTTGTCTCTTAGCAACGTAATATTTTTTTTCAGATTCTGGTAATTATTTAACTCATATTCTATTAGTGACCTCGGATCTCTTTTGTTCAAAGCCTATATTAGTTTGGGATGACTCGCAAATGAGTCAAGAGAACTAAGCTAGGTAGGATTAGTGTAATCTTTTTACACTCTTAATATTACCCATCTTTTTAATACTGTCTGGAACAGTGGAAGAAAATCCTAGAAAAGAGTACATTACATTTTGCACTAAAAAAAAGAAAACAAGAGATTCGAGTTCCTTACTAATTAAACTTTTATTTATAAAATTAGAAAAATATTGCCAACCTTAACAATGAATTATTCTTGGTTATGTGGAATAATACAAGAAAATAAGAAACAAGATTTTGTTGATCACATGTCGATCAGAGAACTTCTAATAAAACAAATTTACATATATATTATACCATTGTTAAAATTACTACAGTCTTTCTAAAAATGAAATTTAAGCGCTACCCAAAAAATCAAAGGAACTTTCATAATAAAAATTCTCTATAAATTTATATAGTTTCAAAGGAAACAAATCACAATGACATTGTATTTAAAAAAAAAAATAACCCCGTGAGCTCTAGTGATTAGGATCGGCTAGCTAGCTTAGAATTCCATCATTTGCACCATAGAAAAAAATAAAAATTCCAATAATTAGGCCTAGGAATTCGCTGAACATTCACGATCGTTACTGGTCAATGTTCGTGAACTCTTTAACGTTCTAAAGTAATTAGTCACAGTTTCTCCTTACAGATATATTGCGAAATTTAGTTCGTCGTCTTCGAGAATGCTGAAGAAATCTGAAGAAATATCAACAATGCCTACGAGTAATTACCTCACACGTAACAGTTCTTCGCCTAAATTCCGGACCCCGCCGACGCACCATCTTTTTCCTCAGTGAGAGACAAGTGAATAGAATTGACACAAAATAAAATCTCGAAGTAAGTGGACGCCGGAACCTGAGTACACCCAAAAGCTTCCGCCGTTTAAATGGCGAGCATATAATTCGGTTCCAGAAAAAGGATTTAAAAAAGATTAAACACTGAATCATTAAGCAAATTGCATAAAAAGTTAAAGCAATTAATAATTCAGTTAATAATTACAAAAGGGGAATAATTTATTGAGAAATTTAATAAAACTTTAAAAAGAATCCGTTGAAAAGTTAAGAGTTGCCACAAGACTTGAAAGGAAATTTAGTAGCGAAAATACTAATTATTTATATAGCACTGGTAAAGCCGAAAAGGATGTTATTGCTAAATTGCAACCTAACAGCCTACATAAATGTTCCTAATGGAGTCATATAACTGACCATGTCATGTAACCTCTAATTCCATTTTGTCGGCACTATCTTCACTTTCTTATTCCTCTTATAAAATATGCACTTGATTTCAACATGAAAATGACGCGGCCCATTCTATGGCCAGCGGCTTGTTAGTTGGATTAAAACATGCTGAGAAAAGAATGAAAACATAGCAACTATCACCATTCAGCTTACGGGGTATATTTCTTAATGTAATCAAAGCAATATCTCGGAGAGATTTGTTTAGAGATTTCACCTGGTTTCAGAAATAAAATATGAAAGGAAAATGTATTATGGCATTATCTCAGATTACAACAATGAAAGAGAAACATACGATTAAATATTTGTTTAAAAAATGAAAACGGTTTCAGTTGCTTTACAGCAATGAAAAGCATTGTTGTAATCAATACAAAAAATATATTTAAAAATTTAGCAAAATTCGAGAAAACATTGTACGGGAACTTAATTGATATCATTGAAACTGTAACTGTTTGCATGTTTAGATGGTGTGAAAATAATTTTTGTTCTGTGATGATTTCGGAAATTATTAAAGAAAAACGCCAAACTTTCGCTTAATTTTTAATTAATTGAAATTCTAACTAAAATTTCAAAAAATGTGCTCCGAGGTGCACATTCCCACCCTCCAAAGCATTTTTGTGCTAAATTTCGTAGATATAGATCAAGCGGTCTGACCTGTTGAGCGCCAACACACTCACATTCGCATTTATTATTAGTAGAGCTAGAAATGATCTTCCGTCATTATAGGAAGGTCTCGAACTGAGAAATATATGTTCCCTATTTTTATCAATAAACACAAAAAATTGAATGTTAAGAATTATGTATTGAAGAGTATATATTAGATAGTTGCATCGCATTGAATAAAGAAACAAAAAAGTCGTCTTATTTTCTGACTACAGAAAGATTTTATGCTCAATAAAATATTGTTGGCCAAACGTAAATAGCTGTAACACCTGTTTAACTAGTAGTATTGCAACAGCTATAACTAATCAAAATCTCGAAGATTTGGATGAAAGTAAAGACGAAATATGTTTTCATTGCTCGTATTCAGCTGCTAAACACAATAAAATGTCTGACAATCATTTAGAAATATATCTAGCACAAGCAGTGACGTAGCTGGGGCGGGGAAGGCATGGCAAGTGCTCTGGGAATCAGTGCCAGGGGCGTAAAATTGAAGAATAAATTAATTGCAATTAAGAGAATTATTTTGCATTTTAATTGCAATTTTTAACTCTTTAATTGTATTTCTTAACTCCTGTTCTCCAGATTCTTAAAAGTTAAAATGGTTTTAATCATGTGTGGGAGATAGCAGTCTTTTTTACAACTCGGAGATCAACGGCGGCAAGGTTTCTCAGAACGAACTGAGAAATAGTTTTATTTTACAGAGATCTGATGAACAAAGCCATGGCTGCCGCAGCGAGCTTTTCAACTAGATTTCCATTTTTCTTTCTCGGAGGTCCTGGCGAAACCCCTTCTATGAAAAGAAAAGCTCAATCAGGTGCTTTCAAAAGATTTTTGTCTCAAAGAGGAGCGAGATATAAATACTTGAACATACTCAAGCATTTTGAAAAAAGGGGAAATAATATTCCTGTTGACTCTACATGATACCTCAATGTTTCCTCGTGGCAACTTTGCCGATAAAATATTATGGCCTCTGTATTCACACTGATTCGATATCGGTTGCTTAAGTTCATCAAAAATAATTAGGAAAAAAAGTTCATTTAAATTTTCAAGCAGCAGAGTAAAGCATAAAAAGAAATACTTCTACTTTCTTGGAAAAAAATAAAGGAAGTGATGTTGCAGATTTCATTTCTAAAATTTAAGTAACTACGGCCCTTAAAATGAACACCAAAACGTTTCGGAGTTGGTGTTAGGATTTTTACATCATGTGGTAAAATCAGGATAACACGAAATGGAATTCTATGTAAATAGCTTTTTGTGTAAATAGTTTAACGTTGATTTCATGTTTGTAATGGATTAGGCTAAACTTAAAATAAACTTATAACCATTATTTTATTTCATTAAAAGACGTATTGCGTTTGTTTTTTCATTAGCTTTTTAAAACATGTCCATTCCAAGTTATCAATATTTAGAATTCCTATGGATAAACAAGTAATGTTTATAATTTTTTTCAATATTCATATTTGTGGTTATATTTCAGTCTATTAAGTGATTTTTTTATACAAGTTTTATCTCAAGTTCTTACTAACACAGCTTTTTCCACTTATTCCAACCCCCATCTCACTGGGGGAGAGGAGATGAGGTTAACTTCCCTCCCTCCTCATCATTTCCCCCTTATTCTCAATTGAATTTCTTCGTTCTTGCAGACTTTGAAAAATTTTATTTGTTTCGCGGTTATTGTCAACACGCGAGAGGTCGGATTTATTTCCTACTAAACGCTTTCGGAGACCAGCTTTCTCGCCGGGAATATGATTTCAATTGCATATTTTATGCATAATTTGATATTCAAGGTTCCTTAACAAAGTAATATTAAACTTCTAATTGTGGTAGATATTCAACTTGTGTTCTTTCAGAAGCCCTTAGACTTTTCTCTCTATTGTCTAAATAAACGTCTCTAATACTTTCTAGTAACTGTCCATTTTATGCAAGATCTGATTGCACGCCAACTGCACTTTCTTATTCCTCTTGGAAAATATATACATTTGATTTTGATATTAAAATAGAAAGTCACTTTTTATATCCAGCTGCATTTTAACACATTCCGGATTAATAAATGGTGATAAAAAGATTGAAAACATAACAAACACAATTATTCAGCTTACTGGATATATTTCCTAATAAAGTTTTGATGAAATAAAATAGGAAAGATTTATTAGGATATTACCTGAGCTTTGGACAATGGATGAGATGCACGCAATTACATAATTGTTCCAACAATGAAAGCAGTCTGAATTGTATTGCAACAAATAAAAGTATTGTTATAAATTATGCCTGAATATATTTAAATCTTTCAAAATTCAAAAAAAATTGTAAGGCAACTTATTTGAAATCATTGAAAAGATAATGTTTTGAATTTGTAAATGGTGCAAAAGTTAATTTTGTGCTATGATATCTTTGAAAGTTATTAGGGAAAAACGTCAAGATTTCACCTAATTTTTAATTAATTAAAATTTCAAAAAAAGACTCTCCGAGGTGCACATTCTCACCCTTCAAAACATATCAGTGCCAAATTTCGTAGATCTAGGTCCAGCCGTATGCCCTGTAGAGCGCCAGCAAATACATTTTCCCTTATTATTAGTAGTATTTAATTAGTCTTCATTAATTTCAATTAATTATTATTTAAAGAACTATTTTAATTCAATGGAACCTACTTTTGTGATTTGCGTCTGTTTTCTTGGGTGGTGACAATAGACTGGGGAGTGATTCGAGCCCCCGATCATAGGAGCTGTAGGCGAGTAGAACAGATAAGCAATAGGCCCGCGAACAGAAGAGGAAAAACAAATTTTATGAACACATCATCATATCGCTCTCTTTTCTGAATATTAAGCAAAAAAGGGGTTTTCATGCGGCATGTATTTTATTACATTTTCCTTCTTTATAAGTCATTTTTTCTTTGCATATAAAATAAATGCATATCAAATTTTTCACATTTTAATCAATTTGTTGTTAAAGTTTTACATTATTTGTTTGAGATTTTTCTTGTTTATATTTCATAAACCTTCAATACATTTCTAATTCCTATATTATAGCTATATTAAGCAAAAATTAAATAAAATAGTTTGATTCTTGGAAAGCATTAATGCACCTATTAGTTTGTATCTATGGATATTATAAATAACTTAAGTCTTAAGAGATATAAAATTTGTTAAAAAAGAGGCTAGCAGTGTTCCATAAAAGCATTTCCATAGATAACCAAGCTTTTGTAAATGTTCAAGATATTATGATGAGTCTTCCAGAAGCTACATTTTCTCAAAAAAAAAGGAAACGTTCAGTGACACAGAAAATTTTGGTGTGTAAGTTTAATATTCATTAATCTTGCATCATAAGTATGCATTGGAACCATGAATAAACAAATAAGATGCAAGATGCATTCCATATTTTATGCTATTAAAAAATTTACTATATTAACATATTTTTTTCAATTTAATTTTGGCTGTGAACGATTGTACCCCACAATGTTCCACTCTGTCATTTGTTACTTAAAACTAAATACTAAAACAGTATAGATAATTAATAGATTTAGAGTGAGTTCAATATAAATCTTAATATTGTCACGGTCGTCGAATGGTTAGAGCGCTGCTCTACGATGCCAAAGGACTCGGGTTCGAATCCCTGGACTTTTATGCTTTCAATTATTATTTCGATTATTTAATTTATATGCAAAATAGCATTTATGTAAATTTCTTATATGTAAATTACCCCTTTGTTATGCTTATTAACTGTAACTGTATTATTAACTGTTTCGCCAACTTTATATAAGCAGATGTGATATTTAGTTCTAGGAGATAAAGTCTTGAGTTAAGATTAGCGAGCTGTGTCTTCATTCGATTGATTCTCCACGCTAACTTTATCTACGCGACAATATGTAGATAATATGTATGTATTTTTTTCAAGCAAAAAATAAATAAATAAACAATTCTTTGAGAATAAACATTCGAAATTTAAAAGTGGTCCATTGTACCCTGGTCTCCCCTATACATGATGTATTCACTTGCATAATTTTTTTTGAAATAGCTGAATTTATATGCAAATACTTAAAGCATCCCTTCAGGGAATAAAAAAAACCCTCGTAAGCCCTCAAGATAATTTAAAACATTGCTATGCTGTTAATTTTAAAATTAATTACTGTTAATTTAAAAACTGTTAATTTTAAAATTAATTACTGTTAATTTAAAAACTGTTAATTTTAAAATTAATTACTGTTAATTTAAAAACTGTTAATTTTAAAATTAACAGTTATTTCTGACAGTCTGACGATGAAGGTTTGCAACACTTGTGAGTATTTGATACATGTTCAAGCATTTAATTTTCTTGCAAGTCGCATGTTATGAAAAATGAACTAATCATATTATAAATTACTAAAGAAGAGTTTGTTTAAGGTGTAAGAATGCATTTTATTGGTTAATATCAAATCAGCAGCTAATTTCTGGACAAATAGATGCGTTTTGTCCAAAAGTGGAGAATCTACCCTTTCTGTTCTTATTTACTACTTAGTCGTTTCTTCAGAGATTGCTTTTCCCCTTATAACTATGTCAATAATTTTTATAAATGAAGCTGAAACGCAAAATTTTTGTATGTTGTAGAAATCAAAACAATTGAAAATATTTTCAATTTTGTTCGCAAATACTATAAGTCGTCCGCACATTCACGATAATTAATTCTTGACAGTTTGTAATTTTTTGAAATTTTCAGACAGTGAGAGGATTTTTGTGAATTATAATATTTTATATGTCTCTTTTTTACATTAAAGATTTTACTTCTTTGTTGTTCCTTCTGTTTTAAAATAACCCCCTTCATCAATCACTACTAAAGCTGTCTCAACGTAAACCAAAGTATTGGTATCCATGAAGACAAAAGCAACAGCAACAAACGACAAGTGCGAAGTCCAACGCGGAAATGAAAGGACATCGAAAATACAAACGCAAAAAAAAACTATTTGCATTGCCGAAAAGGCAATTACACATTGCAACTGTCATACCTTTTGGAGGGCTTGTCAGTTCGTAAAGAAAGGGTGTCCATCCCTTACGCTCAAGAACACATTGAAAGAGAAACCGTCCGTCGAAACCGTTGTCCCTTGAAGGGAAAAACTTCTGCAGTGAGATACCGCCTTAAAAGTCAACAGATTGTTCAAATTAACATAGGAAGATTCCTCATCTGCAAGAGATATTCTGCGAAGTCTGCAGATAAATTTACTTCTTTGTTACCTGAAGACAGAATTGCTTAGACACTGTTGTTGATTTTGTCTTGCCAATTTATGTTAAAAGTTTTAAAGAGATGTAAATATCTTATATTGTTTTGTTTGCATACGCTACTACCAGAGCTTTAAATCTCGAACTTGCACACACCATCTACAGAATCTTTTCTGCGTTTAGACGGTTCATAATCAGAAGAGTAAATTATCGGATAATGAGAAATGATATTTTTGGGAAAAACTGTCCACCATAACAATAATTTCTCAAAAAGTTATTCAAGTATTGATATGAAATTTTCTGAAATTGTTTTCTGTAATATGCTTGATATTTTCCTCTAAAAACTAAGGTCGATTTTAAAATCAAGTGTTAAATTTAAGTGCTTAAATATAAACGAAAAGCATTTTTTATGAAAAATTACCAGTTTAGTAACTATGTTCAGCTATATCTCAAAACTATTTTGAAGTACAAGAAATATTTTAGAGCATAACACAGATACCTGAGTAGTATTCCAATGTATACTTCCAGCACACTTCTTTCAATGTGCCGGAAGTATACATAGCTTCTCCGGCACAGGGAGCCGCCTATACAACACGATGTGTGAGCGAGAGCACGGCGAGAGGCGAATTGTGTTTGCGATACACAACCGCTTCGCGAATGTTGGGCCCCGAAAGCACATTTTCAAGCTCCGTTTACGTACCGCCGGCATATATATCAAGAGGAAAATATCGAAAAGTTTCTTTCCGGTGGATGATTGTTAGTCCTGTTCCTTGACTAGAAGCTGACTAGAATGGTTGACTAAATGACTTGATGCTAAGGAAAGTTACAGGCTCACGTAGGAATCCCACATGTGCGTAAGCACAAATTTTCTTCGAATCGAAAGGATACATTGGAATACTACTCTCCTCTCAGATAGGAAAAGAAATGGTACGTTTAGCTTCGCCGCACGTGTCAAGACTTTCCTGTTACGTTCCAAGTATTGAAAGACAATGAAGGAAAGTGTTGTTATCGAAAGATCGAAAGTGCGAGAGATGAATCCTGATTGAGGAAATTTGCTTTGAGGAAACTTTAAGATAATAAAAGAACAATGCGAATTTGTTTTGATGAAAATGTTCCTTTTTTTTAAAGATATTTGCATATGGCGAAATAACCCCTCCTGATGTGAGAGCAGATATCGGGTGAAATAAGAGACAAGCACGTTTGAAAGCTTCTAGATTTTTATTGAACTAGTAATTTTTTTTACAGTATTTTTCCTGAATCTTTCGTAAAGGTTTTTGAATACAATCAATAAATTATTGATATGTAATATAACAACAGATCAGTTTCTCAGGCCTCCTGTCGTTTGCAGAGAGAGGAGGAAATAAAAGTTTCCAATGCCACACGTTTAGGTTTCGCCGCGCGAGAAAACTTGGGTGGGGGTTGGAGAATCGAAATCACCTTAGCGCTGTTTTCTTCTCTTTCATCGGAAACCTGGCTGACACGTTTCGTGTCGCAGCGCGAGAATGCTTTTGGGTCTCAGCGCTGTTCTCTCTGTTCGGAAAACTAGCTTACACGTTTAGTTTCGCCATGCGTTTTGGGAACGAAAGCTTTTGGGGCGGAAAACGAAATCTCAATTATTAGTTCTTACCCTTGCACATTTAGTTTCTCCTCTCTGTTCTCCAATTGAAGTTTTAATTTTTAGACTTGCACACTTAGTTGTTCAAGTTTATAAAATTGAATTGTTAGTTCTTACACTTGCACATTTCGGTTTTCCAGTTTCTCTGTTCTCAAATGCAACTTTAGTGCTTAGACTTGCACACTAACTTAGTTCCTACACTTTCGAACTTCTTACACTTTTATCTTCTTTGCTTATCTTGTTCTTATACTTGCAAACATTCAAGTGCGAGCCATCGGTTTTTAAATCTAAGAAAAGAGTCAATGTCTATTGCTTGGAGAAAAAGTGAGACACACACATTTTAATCAAACAAATCTTTTATTTTTTCATAATCACAACTTATCTCTGTTCTCAAACGTCTTGCTCAAACGGTTGCTTGTAATTTCACGGTTAGATACATTTTCACAAGCAATGAAAAGTAATACATAATAAAGAGTAGCTTTGGTTTTTCACACTAAGGATACATTTTCACAAGCAATGCAAATAAAAGACAATTTCATCGTCACATAGCAGCCTGAAGTAACCAAATTTCGCTTCGAAATTCGGACATTCCGGGATATCGTTCCAAGACACGCCTTTCGTCGCTAAGATACTTTCCACAATTGTTTGAAACAGAATTTTGTGTGAAGAATAGACGTTGTATTTTTCTGCAGAATTATATTTCGTGAGTTGGCAGAAACCAAATCGTTTCTCCTCTGTTTGTGCGTCGTGTAGGAACTGAACTACGTCTGTGTTTGACAATATTGTAAAGTACATAATCTTCGAAGGGTCCACAGAATTTTTATGCAGTCGAGCATTTTCGATGCAATCCAGAATATTATCATAAAGGATGTTGTGAATCTGCAAATAATCACATCCCGAGCAAGGATCCGCAACGATGTATATAAATCTCTCCATGGCTGGTGCTCATCTGAACTCAAAACTGATGTTGTGATTGATATATCTCTGACTTTTATTTTTGACATCTTATTTTGAAGAGATTTACATTGCTGATTGGAGGTGAGGAGAGTTGAATGAATTGTCAATTTAAATTGTGTTTGCGCAAAACGTGATACGATTCGTTCGTTTTCGCAAACATTTCCGAATTGTGTTTGCGATACACAACCGCTTCGCGAATTTTGGGCCCCGAAAGCACATTTTCAAGCTTGGTTTAAGTTCCGCCGGCATATATATCAAGAGGAGAATATCGAAAAGTTTCTTACCGGTGGATGATTGTTAGTCCTGTTAATTGACTAGAAGCTGACTAGAGTGGTTGACTAAATGGCTTGATGCTAAACTCCAGATACCGAAAGCACGTTTAAAGGAAAGTTACAGGCTCACGTAGGAATCCCACATGTGAGTAAGCACAAATGTTCTTCGAATCGAAAGCCTCTAGTATTTAATGATGTTAAAAAGATTTATGACATATTTATGCTAAAAAAAATGGTACATTGGAATACTACTCTCCTCACATATAGGAAAAGAAATGGTACGCTTAGCTTCGCCGCACGTGTCAAGACTTTCCTGTTACGTTCCAAGTATTGAAAATCAATGAAGGAAAGAGTTGTTATCGAAAGATCGAAAGTACGAGAGATGAATCCTGATTGAGGAAATTTGCTTTGAGGAAACTTTAAGATAATAAAAGAACAATGCGAATTTGTTTTGATGAAAATGTTCAAAACGAATAATTTAGAATCGATTAGTTTAATTTGAAGTTCGGAACATTATACTCACTCAATACTCCTGATAGGACTTTGTAGAGACCAGTACAAATGTTATATTCTATGGAGCTTTACGAATTTCATTTTCCATAATCTCAACTTTTTATTAATTGATTTTTCTTAATAATTTAGTTCATTGTTATAAGTTTTATTGAAATGAGAATTGTTTATGTATGTTTTAACTTAATTTTAACTCTATGAGCCCGAGGGAGCCCCAATGCGTCCCCTTCGACTGAGGACGGGGTCGGACGTTTCGGGGCGGTGTGGAGTATTTTATTGACACTGACTGATCAATTCACACATTTTTTCGAACAGAAATCTTTCAGGCCAACTTTTTTTAAAAGTTAATTTATTTACTTACTCATTTATTGTTTTTTTTGTATTGCTACAAGCAAAATTTCACCAAACAAAATAATTTAGATTCCAAAAAAATATCGATTACCGTTTTTCTCAACTTTCCATGATTTGTAAATTTTAGGGAAATACGGTGACCATTAATTACTGTTAAAATCAACTGCTGAAAAACATAAGTTAAAAACTGCAAACAAGACATCTGAATAAGATTTTGAAATAAAGTTACATTTGAGATATTTTTAAATTTAATTAAAGAACAATTGTTGTTTCAATGATTGTAAAATTAGAAACCGCTTGAGATATATCTGATTTTAAAAAATTCCTGATGTTATGCTAGTTTTAATTTTTTGCTGAAAGTGCTATTATGAATTTAGTATATACTAAATGTGAAATTAATTAAAAGATATTAAATTTGGCTTGTAAGCTTATAATTTGATATGCTGTCAGATATGCACAATAGTATCTCTTAGTCTCAGCAATATTTTTTCGCTCTATATGAATAAAATGAAGAACATTTGAACTATAGATAGTAATAATTTTTCTCACCAGGAAAGCTTTTTTTGTTTTAATTGTGTTGTAAGTGCAAAACAGAAGATATATTTTTTAAGACTCCATAATTATTTGGAGATTCTCTTTGCGTTGTCTCTGCTTCATTAGCTTCACAGAAGTCGAAATTCGCAGGGAAGAGAGAGGCTACGGTCTTTAACCTTTTATACTGTCGCACGGCATTCTAAAATTAGATATTTATTTTAAAATATTTAACTATCAATATATTTTGTTACAAAAATAATAAATTTTAATAATGAGATTTTAAACCTTTCCAACAACGGTGCTTATAGTTTTGCTAGCCACACACGCAACGTTAAACTGTACCTCACATATACACAAACGAGGTTAATTTGACACAAATTTCGTATAATACATAGCTTAAGCGTTTTACAAGAAAAATAAGAACAAAAACAGCTGCCTTCTTTTCTTAATATTTAAAAATAAGCTTGCAATTTGAAGATATTGTTCTTTAAAATATATTTTTGTAATTAAATTTGATAATTTTAATGTGCTCTAAGTGCGTTTCCTTTCACGAACTATTTGAAAAAATAAAATTTATTTGAATGAAAATACAACGCTAATTAAGATTTCAGGGGCGTGCACACTAGGGGGGATCGAAAAGTATACGAAAAAAATTTTTTTTTGAAATTATTTTTGGCATGGGGCGGGAAAGTTGTGTCTTAAGTATATTAGTTTATATAATTTTTTTTATTGAAATTCATTTATATTTTCCGGTGCCCCAAGCGCCTCAAAAATAGTTAAAAATTGAATTTTTTATGAAAATTTACAATTTTTTTTGTTTTGTTTTGAAATTATTTTTGGCATGGGGCGGGAAAGGTGTGTCTTTAGTATATTAGTTTTTATATATTTTTTTATTGAAATCCATTCATATCTTCCAGTGCCCCAAAAATAGTTAAAAATGACATTTTTTTTCTAATTTATAAAAAAAATATTTTCAAAATTTCTTTTAGCACCTTACCCGGCGCTAAAGGAAATTTTTGTTTTGGGTATATTAATTTACGATTTATTATTATTATTAAAATTCATTCATATCTTCTGGTGGCTCAAACGCCCCCCAAAAGTTAAAAATTGACATTTTTACAAATATCTATTAAAAATTATGAATTAATGAAAAATATTTGAAAAATTGGCACATTATTCAGGTATTAAAGTATAAACTTATAAATAATTATAATTTTATAATAATACATGAAGAATAAATTTAATAGTCAGAGCAATAAATCGCAAAACTTATAAATAGTGAACTTGCATCATATCTATATATATAATTCTCTTACGTGGCGACAAAAAAAGGTCGAATTTCTTAATCGCCGTTTGGCAACAGCTCGCAAGTTTGATTTGTTTACATCCGCGGAAAGTCCGAAGCCGCTTCGTGTGATCACGTTTATTGAAAACTATTTTTAGTAGTTGGAATAATGAATTTAAGTCGTGCTGTCGGATATATTATCCGAAATGAACAAAAGCGAACTGAACGGGAGTCCACATAATATGCAACAGAATTATCAAGATGCAATGGTTATGGTACGCAAGTTTGGTAAACCAGATCTCTTTCTGACCTTTACTTGCAACCCATCTTGGTTTGAAGTTTTAAATTGCATGGAGGGAGTACAACGTCCTGAAGACCGACCTGATATTATTATACGTGTATTTAATATGAAATTAAAAGAACTTTTAGAAGGTATTTGCAAGCATGGAATATTTGGAACTGTTTTGACCTATATTTATGTTATTGAGTTCCAAAAGCGAGATTTGCCTCATGCCCACATTCTTCTAACATTAATAAGGGGGAGAACAGCCCATTCTGTTTTTAAAATTCCAATTGATTTAAATGCAACATCTACTTGCAATTTGAAGCCTAATACAAAATAAGCTGACATGTTACTGAAAACAAAATTAATTGTGTGGGATGAAGCACCCATGTCTCACAAAATGTAAAGAACCGTTTGAGGGCAAAGACATTCTACTGGGTGGAGATTTTCACCAAGTTCTTCCAGTGATTTTAAGAGGTTCAAGAACATTAACTGTTGCCAGCTCCTTGAAAACAACACGCTCTTTGGTTGAAATTTCATAAGTTATATCTGACAAAAAATATGCGTGCCCTTGAATCTGAAAGGGATTTTGGTGCTTGGTTGTTGGACATTGGAGAGAAAAAAAGTGGCTCAACGATTCAGTTGCCTTTGCAATGCTACCCTTCAATACAAGACCCTATACATCAATTGTACAGTGATATAGATTTTTCCAGTGTGACCCCACAGGAGCTTAAAGATCAAGCTCTCCTTACTGTTAATAATGAGCGATCCATGGAAATCAACAATAAAGTGTTGGAATTTATGCCGGGAAATGAAACTGTTTATAAAGCTGTTGATATGATCATGAGTGAAGATCCTCAAGATCAATTGACATTTCCTGAAGAATTTTTAAATTCTTTGACACCAATTGGTTTGCCTCCATATGAGTTAAAAGTTGAAAATAGGTAGCATTATAATGCTGTTGAGAAATTTAGCTCCCTCTAAAGGATTATGCAATGGTACACGCCTAATTATCACAAAATTGCAGCAAAACATTATTCAGGCAAAATCCATTGATGGTACAGAGACGTTTCTCATTCCCCAAATCCCTTTGATTCCATCTCAGACTAACATGCCTTTCAAATTTAAACGTATGCAATTTCCCATTCGATTAGCCTTTTCCATGACAATTAATAAGTCGCAAGGCCAAACTTTTGAAAAGATATGTTTGGTGCTCATTGAGCCTGTTTTAGTCATGGACAACTCTATGTTGGCTTATCTTGAGCACAATCTTTTGAATCTGTTTCTGTGGTAGCTCCAA
>BGPR01003453.1:88773-130857 GCA_013235015.1 Araneus ventricosus
TTCAATGTTGTATATTATTTTATATATGAATGTATTGAATATGTATATACCTGCTTTCGTACAATTTATGTTTTCGTAGAGCACGATCTTTAGAATCTGTTTCTGTGGTAGCTCCAAAATGTGAAATATTTAACTGTGTTTATGAGGAAGTTTTCTGTGATTGATTGTGAAGTGTATTTTTTTGCATTACATTTTTAATTTGTTTCAATGTTGTATATTATTTTATATCTGAGTTGATTGAATATACCAGCTTTGATACAATTTTTTTCGTAGAGCACAGTTTTCAATGTTGTATATTATTTTATATATGAATGTATTGAATATGTATATACCTGCTTTCGTACAATTTATGTTTTCGTAGAGCACGATCTTTTGAATCTGTTTCTGTGGTAGCTCCAAAATGTGAAATATTTAACTGTGTTTAATGGGAAGTTTTGTGTGGTTGATTGTCAAGTATATATATTTTTTTTTGCTTTACATTTTTAATTTGTTTCAATGTTGTATATTATTTTATATATAGGAATTTATTGAATATATATATACCTGCTTTCCTACAGCACAATCTTTTGAATCTGTTTCTGTGATAGCTCCAAAATGTGAAATATTTAATTGTGTTTATGGGGGAGGTTCCTGATGCTTTCACTATATAAAAAACGGCCCTTTTCAGGGCCAAAAAATTTTATTCCTTCGTTATTAAGGTGAAAGCATTAAAAGGAAATCAGCTTTACTTTGCAAGTTTTATTTGAAGAAAAATATCTTTTTTGGGGCTAAAAAATTTTATTCTGTGCTGATTTAAGTTAAAGCATCAGAAGCAAAATAAAGCTGATTCATATATATATATGAAGATTTTAGAATAACTTCTAGGACACACAGTGTCTTCATTATAGCGAGCGAAGCGAGCAGGGTTTGCGTAGCAAACTTGGGAGGATTGCAACGCAATCCTTCTGGGGGTTGGCGAGCTTTAGCGAGCAGGGGGCAGAGCCCCCTAGTATTTTTTAATTCCATTAGTTTGAAGATTTACATATTTCTAAAGGATGTAATCCTTTTGGTATTATAAAGCTTGATAAGACTTCTTGAGTGCATCCTATTCAATATGAAGCCGTGTCTCTTTTCTCCTCCATATACATTTTCCGACGTTTCAGACACTAAGAGAAAACATATTTCTACAGCTTGGGTATGGCATGGATATTTTGAACATTCCTCCGTTTTTCTAACTTTTACCATGGACTCAATTTCTTTAAATGGCCTATTCATCAAAAGAGGTGGTTCAAAAGGTCCAATTTGTTGCCAGTTAATAAGTGCAAAATAATTCTTTGCTTTAAAGTCTATTTTTTGGTACTTGAAAAATTCCTATTCTGATAATCCTCTGTTTTCATTTCTAGCACAAATTAATTTTCGTAGTGCTAAAGACTTTATATTCTCTCTGTTATCTGTGAGCATTGACAATAGCAAATTTTCAGGATGACAAAAGAAGCTATTTCGTTGAGTAAAAGTGTCATATTTCTTAAATTGGGTTCCAAATATCTAGAAAATGAGAAGTCTCCAAATATGCCGCGCTCCTTCTGTTATGGAGGGCTTTGTCTTGACATGGAACCAAACAGGTTGCATATACCTTGCAAGAATAATAAGATTGTTAGATGGTTTTTCTGTGACCACATACAAGCTTAAAATTCTACCTGCAAATGTTATCCACCTTGAGTGAGCAACTGGAACAGGCTTTCTTAATACCATATCAGAATAATATTCACCACGTGATATCGCTAGACAAATATCATATATATATTGCTGATCATTGCTGAGAACCATTCTATCTATATTTTCTGGTATATTCTCCACACTTATAGAAGAAAAAGGAGTTAAAGGTAGCTCCTCGCAGGATTTGATTTTTTTACAAATTGGTCTACAAAATTCTTTAAGACAAGTTGTTGCACCATCCAAAGAATTTAGTAGATGACGGAGAGGTAACTCATTTGTCTGAAGCAAACAAATGCACCACTGTAATGGTCTATTGAGGCCAGTTCTATCGATCACATTCCCTTGCTAAGGTAGGGAAATCTAAACGATTTTGTAATTGATATTCCAAGGTAATTGCATCCGGATCTGTATGCGTGGAGGAAGACATAATGTTGAGCTCAAGTAGCTATATTGATTGAGAATGAGCAGCATCAGTTTTAATCATTTTACGTTTTACTCTTTTGTCTTCCATCTGTTTTCGTTTCCCCTTTTCTCTTTTCTTTTAGTCGCAATTACGTCCACTACTCCAATAACCATTTTCCTTTCTAATCTTTGATCTTTTATAAATAATCGCTCAGAAAATGGAATTTTCATGTCCTTTTGGAATTTACATGTATCGAAATTTGTACACTTACAAAATGTGATATCGAACAAACACGATATTTTTTATTACGATAATTTTCCAATTTTTGTTGGAATTTTTATCATTCCTTCACCCTCTCCTCTATGTTTATCATTGTAAAATCTTTTCTTTAACACATTTTTTAATTTTTAATTCGAAATTTGCATAAAAATCTTTTTTCTGCAAATATTTAAATGTCTTGGGGCACCGGAAGATATTAAACAAAGTTGAAAACATTTTGCATGTATGCTAGTACACTTAAAAGACAACTTTTGCACTCTATGCCGATTATTTCATCCACATTTCGAATTTTCGATCCACCCTAGAGCACACATACTTGAATAAACATGAATAGCCTGCCGATATTCGAAAAAGATTTTTACGTCTCTTTTTGGGACTCATTTTAGAGAAATATACTGACCATTACTTAATGTTGAAATTATTTGCTGATTGACATAGATAGAGGATTAAGCACAAAATTTATGAACAAGATATAAAAATAAATTTGATAAACTTAATTTTAATTCTTAAAAAGTTTGTGTCAGTAATTGAAAAATTATAAATCGGTTGAGAAACACTTGTATGTGAAGAACAAATAATGATGATCGTATCATATTTAAAACGCATGATTTATTAAAAATTTCCTATGTTATGCAAATACCAAATCCGTGCCAATTCGTGTAATATTAACTTGACCTAAATTAATTATTAAATTAATTAAAAAATATTTAATTTTACTCTTAAGCTAGTTTTATGTGCTGTCAGTTTGAGTTTTGTTTTGCAAGAGCCATAAATTTGACCATGATGCGCCAAATTATGCAGAGATTCGTCAAGATAAAAGTATTAAATCAATGTATAAAAAAATTAATGGGAATATAATACAAAAAGGAACACTGCTTAAATATTTATGTGCTGTCAGAATTTTACAGGAATATCTAATATGCTCAAATAGAATTTTTTGCTATGTATGCATAAATTAAATTTTTTGATCTATAGGTAGTAATATTTTTTCTCCAGAATATCGTCAGGATGGATTTTTGTATGTTTTATTAAGTGTTCGAATATTAATGTATTTAAATTTCAAAATTTGCAAAAAAATAAATGAAGAACTAATGATTTTATTTCTCATTTATGCACGTCTAGCACAGTTTGTAGTGAAAAAAAGCAGAAGATACTTTAACATAAAGTGATAATTTAATTATTTGCATTTCAATAAAAAAAATGCGTTAGAACAAAATTATTTTGTTGAAGAAAAGGGAAAAGCTAGATAAACTAATGCGCTGAAATGCGAGTATTATAAGGGTTTTTTTTCTGTTAAGAAGGAAGTCCATCATACACTGAAAATGAAATTATTATTCTTATAAAAAGTAAGAAAATATTAATAAACAAAACGGTTCTCTTAACAATATTGCGAACTACAATACTGATTAATTGCAAAAAGTATTGATCGCCATTTTATGTCAAGATTTTTGTCAGTCATTTTGTGTCTTACATTTAGAAAGTATTTATATTTGGATACACATTACGCAAGAAGTAAACAAAAAGTTATGGACGGAAATTAATCAATTGTAATGAATTTAAAATATCACCTTTATATTTATCATTAAAATGTTCATACTTAAGAAATTAGGAAATAAATTTCTGATAACAATTCATGAAAATCATTTATGTTGTTTCAATCGTTATTTTCCTATCGCTATTTTGCGACATGAGCTTTTTAAAATCTTTCCTTTTAACCGCAAATGACCACTAACGACCCTTTCACTGTTGATAAATGACCACGCAGCGGGCGTCCCTCCTCCTGAAATTCCGCTGAAGGAATGGACGATTCCATTCTGTTTCTACAACCGAAAAATTACTCCGGGCTTTGAGGCAACCTAATTCTCTCTCCAGCCGGGCTCATAGAGTTAAATCAATCATTGAATTGTGTTAGGTGATTTGATATTTATTTTTTATTGTGGTTTTTGAACTTTATTCGAATGAAATCTTTTAATATTTACGTTAAGGAGTCTGTGGAAAGTGTTTTATATTGTAGATGGAGCTCCTGCTGCACTGGATGACGTCATTCTTATATTGTATATAATTGTATCTTTCACGGCACTCGTCTCGCCGTCACTCACTCGCTCTCGCCGGCTCTCACGCCACGACCTTACCTCAGCCATTTCACTCTGCAGTTTGATCGAGTAATTGAACCTTATGAAACTGTCATCTGAACTAAGTCGGCTTAAAGTTTTTAAAGGACCTTCCTGAGCATCCTGCATACTTAGAGTAGCAAATGCAATTTATTGATGTTAACATAATTACAATTTACATTAGGTCTATGTATACAATATTGAATGTCAAAATATATTCTTCTTGAATGCTTTGTTCTTCATAACACTTGGTATATTGGTCACAGAACTACTAGTCATAAACGTTTTAACTATAGCATAGGCAATTTAGACCGAAACTTGGCTCGAGATGGAAATAATTATTATAAAGCTAATACCTTCTGAAATAGGTTCCTTAGGTCCCCTTGTTCTTCAACAGAAAAATCCCAAAAATTCCTTTTTCGTCAACACCCTTAAATTTTCAATAAACATCCGCCATCTTGGAATTTTTCCCAAAAAAGTCATAACTCAGCAATGGACAATCACAGAGAGGTGTTGTTGGTGTCAAACGTTTCTGTTTTGGAAGTGGAAATCATTACTGCAATAAAAATTCTAAATAGAGAGTTTATATAATTCTATTAACATGACAGAGTTTTGAAAACATACAAAAACAGCAGTTCAACAATAATGAGTATTAGAATTTAGTTTTAAATTTTTTAAATAGAATTTATGAAATCCACTGGACAAAAGAAAACTTTTTCGAAAATTAATCTTTAATGTTTTTTAATCCAGGTCACCATTCTGGTGTGTTTAATGTGGTAATGAACGATAAAATTATAACAAAATAGATTAGTTAGATATTTCGTATAGATAATTTGGATTCATCCCAATCGTTACTCACGACTAGCCCATGAACCATAGATTGAATCGCCTGGTAATGGAAAACGTCCCTCTCCATGAAATTGATGGATGCCGAAATTCGAACCATATACCACGAGATTTTGATGGCGGGTCCCAAGTCAGCTTAAGAATCTTATACGGGATGGAGTGGTTTCAAGCAGATTGCCACAGAAAAGATGTTACGAAAAGTCAGCAGTGATACCCTGCTGCAATCTTCAACCTTCTAACCCTACCTCAATTTACACCTCTCTTCGTTTCGCTACTGAAGAATGCATGAAGCTGAAACAAAGGTGTATTATGACCATGCCATGGATATAGTCTCTCAGGCGGACGAAATTGATGATCTTTCCACGGTAACAGTAAAGTTAGGTGGATTTCATCTGCTTATGAGTTCTATGGGTACAGTGGGTATTTGCTATGAAAGCTGTTGCCCACATGGTTAATGAACATGCTTAGGCAAGAGCATTGCGAGCGCATTCGCATTCTCAAGCAGCAATCGGTCTTTTGATTTTCGAGTTTTGTGAAGAAAACGGATTTTTAAGCGGTTCTGACGTCGGAAATCTTAGAGGAATTCGAGGTGATAAGCTTGTTTTACCCCGAAGAATCATTTCTATCAAAAGTCAAACCTTTAGTGAGTGCTGCATCTAGCGCGGTGAAGACTCTAGAAGAAAGAAGCCGTACAGCTAAATTATAGCTGCAGTATTTTAAGGAAGTATCTGTAATGCCTGACTTCATGAGAGCGGAAAGAACAGGCAACTGGAATCTTCATCTCTATTTCGTCTAACGCATGTTATTTCACCTTCATGCAGCTGGGCATATTTATCCGCTAAATCAGCATACATCTACCTACAGAATATGTCTAAACTTAAGAATAGTTTGCCGGATAAAGAGTTTGAGCATTTCGTGAGTGAGGGTTATTTTGCAGTTCGGCGATCGGATAAGTTTTGGTACGGCGTTTGGACGGACATGTCCATAGAGCAGGTCCTAATACTATCTATGAAGGTTAGCGGTGGCACAAGGCCAAGAAATATGTCTGATAGTGTCGTAGCGCGTTGGATTTGCACCATTCCGAGAAGTCTCCAGGTGACGGAAGCAGTAGAAGCTTTCTCTGGAGTGATGGGTGAATCCTCCGAACAGCACATTTCTTTATCAAAGTCGTGTCAGACTCGAGATACCAGTGATTTGAGGACATTTTTGATTTAGCTGATACAACATTCGTCCTAAAACAAATTCGAAGAGCTCATTTCCCTGTCTTCAGGAATTCTTCCCGAGGATAGAGTTAATTGTGACTCAGCAGATGAGCTAGGCGAAAATTCTGTCAGAGGAATCGTGGGAAAAAGATTTGCTAACGTGACTTTGAAGAGGAAAGTGCAAGTTTTTACACCGGCCGCTATGGGAAATACTCTAAGAGTTGATAAAGATCCTGTAGTTGTTAACCCTAACCAATTGTTCCACCGCATCGCGTGTATAACAACAAGAAGTGCGAACGACCTTGAAGACTGTCTACTGTATGAATTGGTACCTTATCCTCAGTCTATATTCGACGACGTTGGTCTTCGCACGGGACTTTATTAAAGTCATCGATAAGATGTGCAAGATTAGCAATAAACTCTCTGAAAACCAAGCTATGTTCTCCACGGTGGGGATCTTCTGCGCAGAATGCATTGGTCTAGTCCAGCATTGTATGGTGATGTGTGCATTGCCTACTTCGATTACGTCAACCGAAATTAAGGAACAATTGTCATTGTAGTGTTCGACGGATATGAATCAAGTACGACGGATGTTGTGCATATGCAACGAACTGTAGATAAATCAGCTGTGAGGTTTGATGTAGCTCCATCCAATTCCGTGAAAATTGCAAAAGAGCAACTCTTGTCAAATGTTGAGAAGAAAAAAGAATTTTTGAAATTCCTTAGCATAGATTTCAAGAAAGCAAAGTTTCTCGTTTTGCAGGCTCCTAGTGATGCGGATGTTTTGATTGTTGAAACGGCGAAAACAGAAGCGGAGTCGGGACATTCAGCTATTATAGTTGATATAGATTCAGAACTACTTGTATTCATTGCTGCCTTGGCGCAACCACAAGCTACCGTGTACCACATGTTAGTTCTGGGAAATTTTACCACTGCTAGCAATGTTTACTGCAGCCGAGAATTACACAAAGGCTTTGGCCACATGACGAAAGCCCTTATTTTCATGCACGCTTTTATGGGATGCGACACAACCTCTGCTGTGTACAGAAAGGGTCCAAATTCAGGCTTTTATGACCGTAAAATGCAGAAAGTTGTGGACATATTTAACATTTCAAACGCGTCACAGGATAGTGTTGAAGCTGCAGGAGAGAAATTCATCGTCCATTTGTACGGAGGTGAAAGTTCGGATGGAGTTTACAAAACCAGATACAAGAAATATATCCAGACCGTTGGTAAGAAACCTCCAAACTACGTCATGATTCTTGCGTGCCTTCCTCCTACGTCATTTGCCTCTTGACAGCATAGTCTGCGAATATATCTACATGTCCAGGCGTGGAAGGGTAACGTATTTTCAGCTAAAGACTGGGACTGGACTTTCGAACAGGGACATTATAAACCTGCCACATACACTTTACACCCTGCTCCAGACAACCTGCTGCATCTCATTCGTTGTGAGTGCAAAGGAGACTGCTCCCGAAATTGTGAGTGCAAGCGAAGAGGGCACACGTGCACCACTATGTGCAGGAGGGTACTGCTGAAATCGGAATATTCCGGATTCCGGGGATGAATGCGATATCGGGGAGCATGTCGAAGTCAAATGTACTAGCGCCTCAACCAGAGAGATTGCTCAAAACGAAGACCATTTTAATGAACAATATTGAACGCTACCTGTTTATTTATGAGTGTAAATCTTGATTTTTAAATGATTTCCAAAAAGTTATATGTTTTCAAACAAATTCATTTTTTGGTGAAAAACGCTTATTTCGTATGTTTTTAAACTTGTTTTATGTTAATAAAATTATATCAACTCTCTTTTATTCCAGAACTGAGTTCTACTTCCAAAACAGAATCGTTTGACACCGACAGCATCTCTCTATGATTGTCCATTGCTGAGTTATAGCTTTTTGGGGAAAAATGAAAGATGGAGGGCATTTATTCAAACTTTAAGGGTTTTTCCCAAGGAGGAATTTTTGGAATTTTTCTGGGGAAGTGCTGGGAACATAATGAACCTATCTCAGAAGTAATTACCTTTATAATAATTATTTCCGTCTCCAACCTTAATTTGCCTATACTACTAATAAGTCAGTAGGAAAAAATAAAAAAAACAAGAACAGCATATATTAATAAAACGTATTGATTATAATGAAAAGGAAATATATATCACCTTTTTGTTCCTATGCTTCACGCTGCTAATACATGAGCATACGCAACGATGTCTGCTGGCACTAAGTTCGTTTCAGTGTTGGGATCCGCATTACCAACTTTAATGAAACCTTTCTCTACTTTAAAGGAAGTTTTATAAAAAAATGAGAATATTTTGCATAATGAATGAAAGCATTTTCACAGTTTATTTGAACCTAATACAATTAAAAGTTAAATTTATGTAATTAGTAATACCCTTCATATCGTCAACGGATGCCAAAGTCACCAATACTGAAAAGCAAGACAGCTGCTAAGGTATATGATATGACAAATAGAGCACACTCAACCTATGAAGGTAAGAAAATTTAAAAAAATAGTTGTTAATTCTCTAGTAAAACTTATAATTCGTTTATACTTTAAGCAGTTGATCGTAAATTTTGACAGCATCAATGCATTGTTTACCAAAGCCGTTGCACTTCTAGCATTGGCGACTTTGCTGTCGTTGGCGATATGAAGAGCTGCCAACAAGAAGATTTCAACCAAATGGAATTTTTGATTTACAACCTTATGCACTTTCAGAGATAATATATAGACAAGATCGATATTATATCAAGTGATTCAGAATTCAGAGTGTAAACTGTAAAGGGAAGTAGACAGCATAAATTCAAGCATTGTCACAGGAAACTTCACCCGGATGAGCTAGAGAATGCTTAAAGATGCAGAAATTGCAGGCCAATAATAGGCGAGAATTATTTATTTGACAATATTTTATATTTGAAGTCTAACTTCACAACAGCTGCTCGAAATTCTTGCCATTCAGACGCATAAGCTTGCACATACTAACGCATCTCAACGGTGAGCATGTATTTGCTAACCTTCCGAAAATACCTGGAATTTTAAAGACATGTTTAATAGCAATGGAGATTCTTATAAACACTTCGTTTTTCGGTCAGGGCGAACCAATAATACAGTGCCATGATCGTCATTTACACTTTTTAAGTCACTGATAATGACTGGATGAAAAAAATTCTACCCCGGACGCAGCGCCTCTAGCTCATTTGATGGGGTTTCTGTTCACACTTCCTTGATTCCTTTTGGCTTGTTTTGTGTTACGTGTCTCCTCTAAAATTTTATATGTTGAATTTTCAATTAGCTAGAAAAATTACCATAAAATACAAGTCAAATTCAAAGTGACAGACAAAGTCGTTTACATTGTATATTTATGTTCTGTTAATGATTCGGATGGAGTATTTTATCACTGTGAGACAGGGCCGTAACCGAGGTTATCCTGCTCCCTTGGCGGAACTGGTAAAGCTGCGCCCCCCTCCCTTATGTGACATTTTCATTAATTATTCATCCCTTCTATAAAACCCCTACCCGAAAAAAACTACATTCCTGAAAATATTTTTATCTACAAATTTAGCATATTTTATGATTTATTAAACAGGTATAATAAAAATTACGTATTCTTAAAAAATACTTTAATGAACTATATTTATGAAAAATATTGTACACAACAAAATAAATGTATCATCAAATAAATTACAAATTACACATATTTTCTAAAAGACAGAAAATAAAACACAATCTATATGTTATTGCATATTGCAGCTATTAAATATTGGCTTTTGTGTGAAACATAATAAAGAAGAGAATTTACTTGCTTCGCACTATGTAAAGTGTATAGCACATAAATTCATAATCAGAAATAAAAGAATTTAGAGCTGAAATTAAGAGTTGAATATATATGAGCTGAATTCAAATAATATTAATATCCAATGACTTTTTCTAGATTAGAGGTTCCTAACCTGATGTACGCGTACCCGTGGGGATACGCGGGGGACAAGTAAGGGGGTACTCAAAAATGATTTTTTGGTAATGGTAGAAACAGGAAATATGAGAATATTCTAGACTACTAAGACTATTCTACTTTTTTGCATGCGGTTATGCTTGTGTAGATTTTATCTTTGGCTTGTTTCACTTCCAATTTACGATGTCTACAACAGAATGTAACTTTCTGAGCTATTCCTCAAGTTTTAGATTGCAATCCTTGATTTAAACAGCTTAATTTAGGTAACTATTTGTGGTTCAATTTTAGCAACTTTTAGACAAAAAAAAATTCCCTCTAAACTTACTTTTAAACTATTTTAATAAAATTACTGTAGTAAGTTGTAGGTTTCTTATCTGAGGATATAATGACATATTTTACTACTTATTTTTAAAAAAGTGTAAGGGTTATTAGTCTTTTGTTAAAATATTTAATTGATGTTCTCTAACTGCAACCACTAAGTGCTTTCTCTTAAAAAGAATTTCGTATACTACATTTATGTCTGTACACCCTAATTTGCATATTTTAAGGCCCAAATATTTAATAGAATTGAAGTTTTGAAATCAATCCATTCCAAGAGCTAGTTCAAATTCAGCAACTCTAATATACACATTATTGGAAAAGTAAAATATAAATAAAATTTATTGATTGAATTTTAATTAATTTTTTGCTGGGTGTATAAGGAGCATACTGTTATTTTGGATATTTTCAAAGCCAGACTGAAAGTAAAGTTCTTATAAAAGTTGCTAAATTCTGGAGAAAATTCAAAAAAGAAACTGCATCTACACAACATTTTGTTCCAGTTAACACTTAATTCAAGACATGGGCATAGTATCATCAATGAACTTGTTGATCTGCCACATCAGCAAATTAACTTTGTTAACCATTATTCTGCTTATTGAAGCTTCTATTTATAACTTTAATATATTTCTAACTAATCTGCTTTGGAGAGCAGCTTGTTGGCTCGGAATATCCTGGCTGTTAAACAATTAACAAGGAATACATAACTATTTAAAACGTGACATTTATTGCTTGATGAGATTGAAAAATGTAAATGTTATGAAAATTGAAATATATGTGAAATTAATTTATCTTTTTCTCTCCTTGCTTTCGAAATAGAACATTTTAGTGTTAATTGTATTGAGCTAAACGTCAGAGCAAGGTCAAGTATCTAAACGTTTTGTTATATATCGAATGAAAGTATAATATGATGATTTGGAAAATTAGAAAAAATAATCCTGAAGTAGAAACTAAATTTCCAAAAACAGTTTCAAGAAAAATGCTAAAAATATCATTTATAAAAAATAACTACCAGAATTTGTCAAATAATGAATTTTGTGAAGATAATAAAAGTTTATTTTCATTTTTTCCTAATCAATATGTCAAAAAAAACCTGAATTCAATAATTGCGAAATTAAAATGAAACTAAGAATCTGTTATTCGATCGCAAAAGAAAAAACAAAATGCATATGTCAATTATATAATTATAATTGAAGAGAGTAAATATTATCATTATTGGCGGAAAAGAAATTATTTCACCTTATAAAACTTACCAAATAAAATAAAAATCACTTTATTTAATGAGCTTGAGTTGAAAAATATATTTCAAAAAGTGCATAAGAAAAACTGCGGGTAAGTAAAAATCTACTTTGGTGCTAGAGTAGTTAAATATATCAAAGAGAGCAAATTTTGTTCTCCTTAATGTTGACAATGGTTAAAGATCATGCGATTGAATGTCACAAAAGACATCACCCGGCCCTGGCTTGTCACCCGTGTTTACATTGAATGACCGGCCACTAAGACTTCATCGGGCACTGTGGTCCCCGCATAATAGCCCCCATTGCGAGCGGCATATGCGACCCCCCCCCTTTTACCGGGGTACGACCCATCATCAGAGATGGGCCCTAAGAGCCTCATCACCATTACAGTATCCACCAAGGGAGCGAGAACCTAGTTATTTATCTGGCAGCTTCTCATCCGTAAACTTCATTCAATCATTTTTTAGATGATATTTTTGAAAAATACTGCGAAAAAACTGCTAAATCTTAGCTACATTTTTATTAATTGAAATTTTAATTATCTTTTGAGCTTTGAAATTGTTGATAGGGATTCCACTCTTGTTTTGAAGAGAATATGCGCCAAATTTCATAAATATAATGCAAAAATGTCGATTTTTGTTTAAAGACAAATAACATTCATCTTTGTATAGGAGATAATCAATTTGGTGTAGAATAGTTGCATTAGATTTTTTATACAATCAACTCCAACACAAAATACTATAATGTTAATTTTATATTTTGCTTGTAATCATGCTTTTGTATGCATATTTTTAGTACTAATAAAAGCTCATGTATGCATAGGTGACTGCCTGTTGGCTTTCCAAAAGACAGACCATTGAGCCTAGATTTGCCAAATTTGGACAAACCTACTACGAAGGGTGGCAAAGTGCGCCTCAGTGAGTTTTTAAGAAATTTAATTAATTAAGACTCAAGAAAGAATTTTGGATGTTCAGCGATAATAGAAGAAAATATAATCATTTAAAAATAATTTTTGCACCGTCTTATATTTCAAAAAATATATACCTTTCAAATGATAACAGTCTAATTGTAGTGGAATTTTTTCTTAAACTTGACAGTTTTCTTTAAAAAAATTTATGTATAATTTACAACAATGCTGAATTGAACGTCAAACAAATTTGACTGATTCGTTAAATTTTTATTTTAATATTTATCTTAAGGTTTAATTTAATGTTTCTCTTATGTTGGAAAACGTGATATAAATATTTATTTTGATTATTACAACATAAAACCTTCTTTTGTTGAAATGAAATGCTGCGTTGCTTTTCCAGTTTTTTTTAGTCTAATTTTTTGCTAATTCTTTGCTACTTGAAATTAATTTATTTTTTAAAAGGATTTACTATACTGTTTTGATAGATTTACTTTTTAGCTATGATATAAAATTCATTTTTTCACTTAGGGCAGATAATCTTGAATGCGAACCATAGCATCTATTTATTTATGATAATTAGGTAAAACATTCAAGTTATAGTCAGATAAATAAAGTGTAATAAATGTAATTTAAATTTGAATTATGTATGACCTGAATAAAAATTAATTTTCATTGAATTTAATGATATTAAAGAGCCATTCTGCCTAATACCTTTTAACAATTGAAGGTAAAAATCAAAGTCATTAATTTTATTATATGCAAAACATATTGCTTTAACATTTAGTTCAAATTAGCTTGCGAAAAATTAAGTAAGTAGATGTTTTTAAAATTGGTTCGTGGCATAAATAATATACAATAATTAAAATGGGCGAATCAGCTGACAGTTGAAAACGGTTAGTATTTAATACAGCAAAAGCAACTTAAAAATACAGAAACAATTTGAGCTCACCTCTTGAAAACTAATTTATCTCCTTAGAAAATAATGAAAATGACCAAGTATTTCTTTATGCGCCCACTCTCAGATGAAACCAAAATAGAAATGCAACATTTCCTTCGTATTATTTGTCATTAAAGAAACATCAAAGTACCACTCGTCTAATAAGGACGAGGTACCTTTATCTTTTCTACATTATAGTAACCAAGATAAAATAAGACCTCCCCACCCTGAAACACAAAACTCTAAAAAAAAAGCACGATTCCTCTTTTCCTTTGAGCTTTTAATAGTCAAATAACGTGAATTTTTTGCCTTCCCTCCCATCTTATGAGAGTCTTAGAGGTTCGAAAAAGATTCTTAAGGCAGGCGAGTTCCCTTATCCATCCATTTTATGACTGTAAACTGAGATGCAAAAAAAGAAGAAAAAGCATGTTGTTATACCATCTTTAGGCAAGAACCACACACATGGTCAAAGAAGGTCCCTTTTCGTACTACGAAAAACGGAGAATATAAAAATGTGCACACAAAATATCTAACTTCTCCCCTTTATAAGTAATCCAATTATTATCAACTGCCACAACTTTTATTTTCCACATAGAACATCCACAAAATATTTACATTCATGAAGAAAAAAAATAATAATTCAAATTCCTCGCGCACGAAGTCGCGGCTAACAGTTAGTTATAAATAAAAAATTTTAAAGATGCTTTAAATTTCCTGCAAAATTTGAGGCATTCTATATTATTCGCTTTTGTGTATTTTCGTGCACAATAACTGCGCATAAATATCATCTAGCATTGTAGTTATTCAAGTTAAGGAAGAAATTTTCTTTCAGGATCACAATTCACTTCTGGTATTTCTCCAAAACAAGAGTTTCCCAACCTGTGGTACACGTACCCCTGGGGTTACGCGAAACATCAGTTTTTAGTACATGAACTCAAAGTCGGTAATGGCGGTCACAAGAAAACAAAACTGATTAAAAATGGTACAGAATTTTGTTTCCTCAAAGTTCGGGTAAAAAGTAAAAGGGAAAGTTGAGCAAGTCCTAAATGTACCCTCAATGTAAGAGAAAAATAAAGCAAAAGGAAGTGCAATTTTTAGCCATCCTTATAAGTTAATGCGAAATTATTACAATACTGATTTCATTTGTTTTGACGTTTAAATAATACTTTTGTAAAAATGGAATAAAACGTAAAATCAAAAATAAGCGCAGCAAATTTTATAAATTGTAGTCATATGACTCTGAAGCTCACCTAGGTCTTTAACATAATTAATAAAATCTTTGTATACACCAGTGGTCGGCAAACCGCGGCTCTTTAGTCACTTGAGTACGGTTCTGTCACGAATCGATTTCGAGTGAGTAATAAATAGTTTCTTTTTTTTCTAAACCTAATTTTTTAATCAATTAATTGATCAGAAGTTATACCATCGGACGTGTAAACGTTCGCCCATCATAGATATCTGCTTCTTTTTTTAAATTGGATCAATGATTCGTTCATTATCTTCAGACATTTCCAACAGAAATTTTCAATGGAATGCAATTGGTGAGCAAGAGCGTCACCACAATACTAGCTAAAGTAACACACACAATAAGGTATAGTTCATCGAAAAAGGCCGTTATAAGGCTGTTCGTTGCATTGCCTACTTCTCGTGACAGATTAGTAAAATAATCAAAAATTCTAATTAATTTCAGCAGTTAAAATTAAAAAAGCAAACTTAAACATAAAAAAATTTGGGGCTTCTGAGAAATGAAAGACAAATGCTTATTTTCAGTAATATTCTTCTTTAAACTAAACAAAAATTATGTAATATTGTTGAACGGTACGAAACGATGTTTTACCAAAAAAATAGTTTCCACCAAACGATACTTAAAATGATTTGTAGGATAAGCTTTACTTTTAATATATTGTACTTAATCGCTTTCTACCAGTAATAGTCTTTAAGATTTCAGATGAAGAATTTCGAGCCCTGACGTCGTACGAGATGGTTGCTTTTAAACTAGCTTCGCTGAACAGACCTCTTATCGTACCTTGTGCTACTCGCATTTCCGATAGTACTCTTAGGGCATTTTGATCCATCTGCATCGAAGCTATTTCACTGAGTGTCAACCTTATAATTGGGCATTGTCTTTGTGTAATAACTAATTATAAGATTTTTTATACAATTTTAGTGTGTTTTCCACGGCTTCGGCTATTGATTCCACGGCACAAGAAATCGCTAAGATTGAAGCGTTGCTTCGATGAAGATGATACCTGCTGATAAGCACATGGAACAGTTCCAGTATTACCTCGCATGCCTGAACGAATTAATTCAAATAGAACAAATTAATAGACTTACAAGAAAAATCAAGAGAAGAATTAATTGGCTGAATAAACAGAGAAGCCCAACGAGTGATATACAGACAGAAATGGATTACACGGAATCTACCACTAATGACGCTAGAAGTGTGGGAGATAATAGAAAACTGTACCCCAGATTACGATCGTTCAACAACCCCGATGCCAGAAAACGATTCAGATATGAACTTGCATCCCCTAGGAAAGCAGCAAAAATACATATAATTGCTACCGAAGAGCCAATAGCCACAGCTAACAAGTATGCCGAATTACAGAAATAGACACCAACAGAAACCACCAAAACTTACACAGACGCCATCAGGGGGCTATCTTATCCATTGGGCTAATTGGGCTGTAGCCCAGGAGTGCTACTGATCCAAAAGCGCTTAAGGGGACATACAACTTTTAAATCTCGAAATGTTTTGATGTTTTGAAAAAATATATATTACTCACCAGACTTTTCTGAACAATTTAAAACAATCCGCGTTAAGAAATTCCCATAATTATGAAAATTATGAAGGAAAAATAATCAGCTGTTTAATGTAAACATTAAATGTGCCACGCCCCCTTTTTTAAATATATTCGTTTGACAGAATGCTGCAAACGAGCTACACTATTTAATCGTCTGAAATAATTTATTTTTCCCTAACCAAAGAGTAGGACACTTACTACTCAACTCTTGACAGTTTTCCGACGACTTTTAAATACGTTTTTTTTATCACGTTTCAAATCGCTTCATACGAATCTTCAGTTTTCACCACAATATAAAATAGTTGTGCCTTTGTGATTTACTTTTTTAGTATATGCTTTATTTCCGATTTTTAATCTTTTACATGCTTCTAAAGGATTTTAAAAAGAATTACGGTAAAGTAAAAAGATTATGGCTAGCTGCAAAAACAAGCGAATTAACGTTCGAGAAAGAGAAGTATGGAAAATGTTTGGGTGAATGCTTCACCTTACACTAGGAATAAATTATTTGTGTTTACAAATTTAGAATTGTCATCAAAGTCAGAACCTGTCCTAATAAATGATAAGAGAAAAAGTATAGTTTAAAATCCTCATCTGTGCCTTTTAGCATCATATTTGAAGGAAATATATTTTCGATGACGAACTTTTGTTTTGTTTTGTTTTAATGTATAGAAAAAAAATTGTGAGTTATAAGAGAGTGGGTGGACTTTCTTCATTATCTTCAATCACTTGCAGTTCCTATAAATATTAGTAAGTTTCAAAAAGAAACTCTTAAATTGTTAGGCTAAAAGAAAAGCATTACAGAAATAAATACCTATCTGTTGAAAGAATGCAAAGGTTGTAGTTTGTGGAAAGTTCTGCGTCTTGGTAGTGCATGGAATAAAAGAGAACTGCTGAATTTTTTTAATACAAAACTAGTTTGCCTACAGCTGTTATGAGCCAGATGGATTTTAAACATTTGGTAAGTTAATATTTTAACATTTTTAAACCAAAATTGCTTTTAATAATACTATAATTGATAAAGAAGTGTTTTCCGAAAAATGTTTTTCTCATCGTGAATACATTTACCACTAAATACTATTGATATACTAGTGAATAGTGAATACTACTGATTGCATATGGGAAAAGTTTTAATGAAATATATACTACAGCATTATATGAAAACTAGACTCCTTTAAACATGCTGGAATATAAAATATTTTAAGTTACATTAAAATATATCTTTAAAGCTCTATATCTCAAAATGTGTTTATTTGATACAACGCACATGATATCTCAAGAACTATTGAATATTTTTACATAAAAGTTTTAGTGAATGTATATTATAGTATGTTCAAAAAATTGAACCACAGTTTTTTGCATTTTCTATCTACAAAAGTTTTGCGAGTGGGGGGGGGGAGTTGAAAAATTATTTCTCGTGTTTTTCTCATCGTGAATATATTTTCCATTTTGAATACTAATCATTTTCTGACTGCATATGTGAAGAGTTTTATTGGACTATATAGTATAGCATTACATCTAAACTGAACACCTTTAAACGTGCTGAAATATAAAATATTTTTAGTTGCAGTAAAAAATATATTTAAAGCGCTCTATCTCAAAATGTGCTTATTTCATACAACGGGCTATATGTGTTTTTTTATATTACGCGCATGATATCTCAAGAAATATTGAATATTTTCAAATAAAATTTTTACTGAATATATATTTTGCTATATTCTATATTGAACCACAATTCTTTTGCATTTTCTCTGTACAGAATTTTTGTTTGGGGATAGAACAGATAAAATTTTAACAATTTTTAACACTTTATTTTAAATTAATATATAAAATAGAAATAAAATTTAATTGTAAATAAATTGCGGTTAAATTTCTTAAACAGACTGTTTTGATAACTTAGATACCCAAAATATTGTGTTTGAACCAATATTTTATCCGTAATCATGCGCGCAAGGTGACTATCTCATATTTTCACCAAAAAGTATACCCATATTAATTACTCTTTCAAATAAACATATACAATATTAAGATTTGAAGATGTGTGTACAGTAACAGAAAAAACAGATATTTTTCTTGGGAAAAAAATTAGTTTGTGAACTGTTTTGTTTTAGAGATATAATGTATCGAATTTGACAGACTTTCCCACATTTTGCGGATGTTTAAGAGTCGTATGTACCTTTAAAAGTTTACTATTTTTTAAACAATTCTGAACCAAAAGTTAATTTGATTACAATTTTAACTATTTTAAAAGTAATATTAAGGCTTTTAACTAGAGATATATGAACTTGTATATTAATTCAAAAAATATTCATGAGGAGACAATCAGTGAGAAAATTCTAAGCTTGTCTACATTATTAATGATGAAGCAGTTAGCTGCAAGATGATACCTAATATCATAGTAGGGAATCAGATTAAATTAGATTATTTTTTATTGCTCTAATTATTTTATTAGATAAATATTTTCGTGGGATTATAGGCGCTGATATTACTAGTTACGGTTTCGATGGGGACTAAAATGCTGTAGACCAGGGCGCTCAAATTTCCTAAGACGGCCCTGGCCACCATCAGCCTCAAGCCATGTGAAAATTATAGTCAAATCCTGCAAGGAGTTTATACCATATTCCCAGGCATGGAGAATAATTAATAATTTTCGGATTTATCAACATACGACCAACAAGTCGAGAGAAAGGAGCGTTAAAAGATGAAAAAGCTTGACTGCATCCTAAAAGAATCATTAGAGGAAAGGCCACTGAAAATAGTCCTGAGGGAGTCTCCTTGAGATATCGAACCCAACTGTAATAAAACCAACTGAAATAAAAGAAGAAATAGAGAGAAAATATTTTCAAATTGCCCGAAACAGTTAACTCAAAAATTACAAACTCAAGGCCTGCTTCCCTCCTCCTGTTAGAAATAAATAAATGAGCAAATAACAAGAACATATTGAACTTCACCAACCTATTCTATCTGAAAGTCAAAATAAGGAAATATAGGAAAAGAAATAAAGGAAGCATCTGTTTTAACTCTCAAGCTATCATCTCTCTGCAATAAATTGTCACCTCAAGCTAAAATGTATCAAGTACGCAGGCGAACATGCGACAAGGGAATGCGTTATCAAACAGAAAATAGAAACCCTTATCAACTGCAAGCAGGAAGGACATCTTAGTTGCATGGCGAGGCTGTCCAGATTACTCTAAAGCAGTTGAAACCAATGTGGTATCCGGAAAGTAAACCTACTGAAGAAAAAACTGCATTATCGATGCACAAAGAGTTACTAAATTATTTCATTGAGTTTTATTTATACATTTACAAATATATTAATTCATACTTTATACAGAATTTAAGATCTTACAAAAAATTTCTACAATCATAAACGACTTTCATTTTTCATATTAGTAGTTTAAAAGTAATGTCTTTTGAAATGTAAGAGGAGTAGAATCTGTTATTTGTATTGATTTTTCTTTTCGTTTCTTATTCAACTCAACACTTTTTCGTAATTTAAAGTAACAGCGGAAGACATGCTTTGTTTTCCGTTTGATTTCAGAGATTTTTTTGTGCCATAGAATCCTTTCGTAATGTTGAGATCCCCATTAAGAAAGCGAAAATCAGGCTGTTCTGAGCGCTTTTGGTTACTGCTTCATATCTTAAGAACTATTTGACGGAAATGGTTGAAATTTTGAACAATGAGGTTTGATGTCTTGCCTCTTTGATTGGAATTAATTTTTTTGTGTATCTATACAAACATTTTTAACCTGTAAATTTAAAAATTAATAAAATTTATAAAATATACTTTCATTTTTTTAAAGAATGAAAGTATATTAAAAAATGAAGGTAAGGTATAAAAGTATTTGTTTTTTTTATTATGTATTTTAATATAAAAAATAATTATTGTAAAAGATTCATCCTTTGGCTCTTTTGATTAATGAAGTTACTGACCACAGGTATAGATGGATAGTTGGAGGAGGGATATGGCAGTCGGTACGCGAAAATAGTAAAGACTAATCAAGGGGTAAGAGAGAGGGAAAAAGATTGAAAAGCTCTGTCCTAGACAAAACATGTTTTTTTTTAATTTTTCGGTAAATTTTTCGGCTTATTAGCACAAGATGCCCTACAATATTAGTAAGATATCTTCACGATGTTATGCGGCATTCAGAATATCGTAGCAACACCGTGTAGATATCGCAGAATACCTTATGCAAATAGGGTTGACGTAAAACTCTGTTTCGCATAGCAGTACTCTACAAAGTTGCAAATTATGTTATTTATGTTATTCCCCTTCATTATTTTCTTCTACAAAATAGCTGAGAAGATAAATCTGTCGCATTTAATTAATGCAGCTTCCAAAAAAATCCCACCCCGTATTTTTGTATACGATATTGTTAAATTTTGGTCTCACGTGCAATCCCTTTTTGTCTGGAAATATAATAATTCAAACCAGTTTTTCTCTTGTTGTTTTCCAGAGGTCTGAAAAAACGAATATTAAAAATATCTTGTTATTAAATTAAAACGAAATGTTTTAGAATGTAATAGGGGCAAAACCCATGCCTTACCCCAATAGAAAGTGCTATTACTCCAGAATTTCTTCCACGTACCTGTGAAAAAAGTTGTAATCACTTCATTATTTTACAATTAACCTTTTAATGTAGTACATTAAAATAATCTGTTCGTAAATATAAAACATATGTTAAAAGAAATTCAAAATATTTATTTTTTACTAGCAGACCATATTCAGAAGCTTTCATTCATTGAAATTTTAAATTTTTGTTAACCTGAAATGGCGTTTTTGAATGGTACATCAAATTACACAATTACACAGCTAAAAATAATAAATTAAATAAAAAATATATTGGTTACGTGATTCGTCGCTTGATGCCCTCAATCTCTGCAGAGAGGTTGAGCCTTTCTTTCACATATCGGCAATTTACTCTCAAAATGCGAATAATACGAATTAATTACGTTATCTTTTGTATACAATGATTGAGATTTTCGTTCTTCTTATTTATATAATTATTCTCCTGCATGTCTGATTTCGCCGCCCTTTCGAAGTGCCGCCGCGGTGGACCGCCTCCTCCTCGCTTTAGCTGCACTTCCAGTCCAAATGTATTTTCGATTCTCTTCACCGTTCTACGAAGCAAAGAGGAAGACGTACCATATTATGTAAGTATACGAAAAATTCGAGCGGGAGTATGCTACAGCTGATTTTTTTCGTTAGCGGGATGCTAAATGCTCGATGGCAAGCAATATTCCATATCTCTTTATATGCATGATACAATAGCATTCTCTGCATATTGTTAAACCTGCATCACAGCTGCTATTGCCAGAATCAACAGAGACGTACCTCAAGAGACCGACAAAAATTTCATTAATGACATCATGAATTTTACGTATCGTGTGGCAGACGTTGAAAGAGTATTTGGAATATTGTACAATACTGTTATGTAGCTCTAAAGTTGCCTCTCTGACATGGTAGTCTTGGCGACTTGGCGAAAAATATGGCGACTAGACGACAGAGTTGGCGACTTTCGCAACAAAAAGAATTTTCTAGAAAAATCTTTAATTGTCGTCCTATCTATACTGGCAGCCAGTAACTTCGTGAACCTTCTAGAGATTACATCACTTCGTCTTGGAAAAGATATAAAAGAAAGCTCTCAAACCAGGAGTAGTCAATTGTAATTTGATCAGCAAGCAAGCTGGTGAGCTGAGAGATTTTGAGCGCTATTGAAATTTGCTGTAATTGAGATTTATTTGAAATCTCTGTTGTGAATTTGTACAAATGCAGATTTGTTGACTGTGCTATGTTTGTTTTCTTAGAATATTTGAGAGCTAATATATAAGAACATTATTTTTTATCTTGCTTATTGGACTACTTTCACGTACACCCACAAGACGAATTTTGTAACACTTGGTGTCAGAAGTGGGATATTTGATTTTCCTGTGAATGTCAGAGACCAGACCCATGGATTAAAAATTCGAGAAGCTGTTCGCCATGATAGCAGTGATGAAAGCTAGACAGGAAGAGATGAAAGCTCGACAGGAAGAGATGAAAACTAGACAGGAAGAGGTGAAAGCTTTAATGGAAAAGATGAGCATGGAGAAATGACAAGAAGAAATGAAGAACCAGATTCAAGCACACTTCGAGACTCAAGTTGAAGGAAGGAAGGTTCATGTGAACAGTTGCATAAAGAAAATAGAAGATGTCTAAACCATGAAAGCAGAGTGAAGACGTAAAAGGAGAAGTGCAAAGGAAGACCGATGAAGTAAAGGGCGAGGTTCAAAGGAAGATCGAGGAAGTAGAGGTCAAAGTCCAAGGCAAGATTAGAGACACAGCTAGAAGAGAATTAGTGAACTTGAGGACAGACCGAACAAATTTCCGGAAAGCCCAGGACTCCTGTATTCCAGACCGACAGAACGCCGCCCCATGTCCCCGTGCCTGATGCCGTAACAGCACCCGTACCGGTTGTATGGGCATGGAACTGAAGAAACAAACCAAACATAGCGACCGAACCCCGACAACTTTATTGAACAAAAACAAATGCGATACAAGTGAATACGTTGACAAGAGACATTGGTGAATGTTTTACAGTTGCTTTACATAGGCGACATTAGATGCGGGCCTCTAACAGGAATTGAGGCCTGTTCTGGTATTGTAATACAGATAGTTTATGATATATAAAATGAATGCACTATATAATAAAATAATTCACAGACGTTATTACAATGATGGCTTTAGCTGCAGGCCTCCGACAAAATGTGAGGCCCGTTCTGATATGGATACAGAATTAATTTTTTTTTGTTTAGATGTGAGAAGAAAGAAACATCATCCTTGAAGATAACGCAACTGTTTAAAATTCCAGACAGGAGAAAATTCTCAAGTTTTATCGCTAGTATGAAACCACAAGGGAAACAGGTACGTGAATTGGACAATTTTTACATGAATGCGCTGTGTACTGGGGTACAGGTACAGTAGATACTAAAACGCTTTAAACTTGGTTACTAAGACAAAAGGGACTGCAAATGCTTTATACCAGAATACAGAAAGCAATCGTTACTACGTGCGTTTTATACTCGAATACAAAACAAAGGCTACTACATATTAAATATACATATTCAATTAAAGCAGAAAGGGCGGTTGCTTTCATGCTATATACTTGGAAACAAGGGAAGAGATACTACTAGTGCTTAGTACCTGAGGATAGGAATATATTAGGAATAACAGGGAAATTGTTACAGGAAATGCAGGTCATGATCAAGAAACTAGAAATGTTTAGATGCTGATACAAGGACATGAAATTGGCTAATTTATACACAAATACGCTTTATACTTGATTACAAAAGCTGTGAAGACTACATCGGGCTAACATCATGGACAGTTTTCAAGATTGAGTTTGACGTTGTGAGCTATACAAATGGATGGACGGATTTTGTGAAAGTCAGTCAACTTGTGGCATCTCTCCGAAGATCAGCGGCGGAGGTTCTTCAAGTAATACCAGCTGATAAGATGACAGATTTAACGACCATCGAGAAAGCTCTGGAATCCAGATTTCGAGACATCCATATCACGCAGTTTTGCATATGGCTTGGACATCTTCTAATCGAACTAAAGACAAGACGAAAGAAGTCATGAGAAGGTCTTCAAGTATTGGCCGCCGATTTGGAGTGACTAATGAGCATGGCGTACCATGAGTGTTTCTAGATGTTCGGGAAAGCCTAGCAGCCCAATACTCAGAATTCAATGAGGTTGATGGATGTCAGGGACTTGAAATAAGCTCTAGCATATAGCATGAAATATGAGGCTGTAAGAACTGTTTCGAAGACGTCTAGAGACGTCAGATCAATAGAGATTGAGAATGACATCAGTAGAGAACGGGATGATAAATTTTATTCTCTATTGAACAGGTTGGAAAAATTATTTAACAGTAGTGTTGCTGAAAAGGAGAACACTCCTCGACGAAGCCCGAACGTGAATTGTTGGAGGTGTAACAAAAGGGGCACGTACATGCAGAGTGCCAGACGATTACTTCCAACTAGGAAAACTAAATTACGGTCTTCTTCCGTGGCGAAGGATGCCTTTTCTGAATAAAGTCAATCAAGATGGACTCTACATAGAAGGATCTATTTGTGGTATCCCGTGTTCAATGTTGGTGGCTACAGGTGCAAACGTCACTCTTTTAAGAACAGACTTGGCCCAAAAATTGAAATGACAACTTATTTATACGGCTCCTAACATTTCTTTAAATACCGCTACTGGTGAAAAGGCAGAAATACACGGCAAACTAGATGCATCAATTGAATGTGTATCCAGAAGATTCCAACACACAATCTACGTAGCTGATGTAGTGAATTCATGCGCGACATTATATATAAAGACTGCACAGAGCATGAATGCTCTATTCCCATTTAACTGTGTTCAATAAACCTTGTTGTTGTTCTAACTAAGGTGTGGTCTCTGCTTCTAGACCCAGGCACACAATACAATATGGTGTCAAAAGAAACAGAACCATTGGATTAGCACTGAACCACCGAAAGCCTTGCAGCGCCTCCGCCCTTTAAGTTGAATTCAAATCACGTAGAATCATGGAAATTATGGAAGCAGAGATTTCAACTTCATATGGATGCGACATCGCTTAATGCTAAGCCTTAAAGTCAGAAGGTAGCGATTTTGTTGCATGTAACTGGCGAAGAATACTTGGAAATTTATAATAAGATCAATGAAATTTCTTCTGCCTCTATGAATGAAATTCTTGCTAAATTTGAAGCTTATTTCTTCCCTCAGCCTAATATTACTTATGAACGCCAGAAATTATTTTTGCTTGTGCAGCGGGAAGGACAAACTGCTGATGATTTTATTACGGAGCTTCGAACGCAGCTTAGAAACTGTGATTATTGTTCTCTGATTCCGTTTTTGTAGATCGACTTGTCCGAGGGCTGGGTGAATCGAGACTTTGTGAACGCCTTTCGCGAGTACCTGACTTTGATATTAAAAAAAGCAGTGGATATGTGCCGTGCTACTGAACCTTCTACGCTACAGGCTCAAGTTTATTTCACAGAAGAGCGAAGTATCGACGGCATTAAAAGGTTCACGCCATCGCCGGAGGTGAATCCTAGAGCTATCGGTCAAGCTAATAAGTTTCGACAACCTACAAAAAGACAAGAAAGTAGCGGAAGAAACTGTCAGTACTGTGGGAGCCGTCACGTTCCATTTAGATATCCAGCTTATGGTAAACAGTGCCGGAGCTTCGGGAAGCAGAATCATTTTTCTCGTGCTTGTAAATCACAATCCGTCAACCAGGTATGCCAAAATAGCCCAAAGGAACTTACCAATTCCGCAAATAGCTGTAAGTATCCACCCGAACAATTCTTTTTTAGTACTGTGGGGCTGATTCTATGTCATCCTCTTGGCAAACTATTTTATTGATTAATGATAGACCAGTAAATTTTGAAATTGACACAGGAGCTCAGGCAAATATAATTAGTAGGAAACTATGGGGCTCTTCCCCCTTCTCGCTAAAGCTCGCCAACCCCCAGAAGGATTGCGTTGCAATCCTCCCAGATTTGCTACGCAAACCCTTCTCGCTTCGCTCGCTATAATGAAGACAATGTGTGTCCTAGAAGTTATTCTGAAATCTTCATAAATATATATATATATGAATCAGCTTTATTTTGCTTCTGATGCTTTAACTTAAATCAGCACAGAATAAAATTTTTTAACCTCAAAAAAGATATTCTTCTTCAAATAAAACTTACAAAGTAAAGCTGATTTCCTTTTAATGCTTTCACCTTAATAAAGAAGGAATAAAATTTTTTGGCCCTGAAAAGGGTCGTTTTTTATATAGTGAAAGCATCAGGAACCTCCCCCATAAACACAATTAAATATTTCACATTTTGGAGCTATCACAGAAACAGATTCAAAAGATCGTGCTCTTGATAAGCCAACATAGAGTTGTCCATGACTAAAACCCGGCTCATTGAGCGTCAAACATATCTTTTCAAAAGTTTGGCCTTGCGACTTATTAATTGTCATGGAAAAGGTTAAACGAATGGGAAATTGCATACGTTTAAATTTGAAAGGCATGTTAGTCTGAGATGGAATCAAAGGGATTCGGGGAATGAGAAACGTCTCTGTACCATCAATGGATTTTGCCTGAATAATGTTTTGCTGCAATTTTGTGATAATTAGGCGTGTACCATTGCATAATCCTTTAGAGGGAGCTAAACTTCTCAACAGCATTATAATGCAACCTATTTTCAACTTTAACTCATATGGAGGCAAACCAGTTGGTGTCAAAGGATTTAAAAATTCTTCAGGAAATGTCAATTGATCTTGAGGATCTTCACTCATGATCATATCAACTGCTTTATAAACAGTTTCATTTCCCGGCATAAATTTCAACACTTTATTGTTGATTTCCATGGATCGCTCATTATTAACAGTAAGGACAGCTCGATCTTTAAGCTCCTGTGGGGTCACACTGGAAAAATCTATGTCACTGTACTATTGATGTATAGGGTCTCGTATTGAAGGGTAGCATTGCAAAGGCAACTGAATCGGTGAGCCACTTTTTTTCTCTCCAATGCCCAACAACCAAGCACCAAAATCCCTTTCAGATTCAAGGGCACGCATATTTTTTGTCAGATATAACTTATGAAATTACAACCAAAGAGCGTGTTTTTTTAAGGAGCTGGCAACAGTTAATGTTCTTGAATCTCTTAAAATTACTAGAAGAATTTGGCGAAAATCTCCACCCAGTAGAATGACTTTGCCCCCAAACGGTTCTTTACATTTTGTGAGATCTTGTAAAAGTCTATCAACAGATAAGAAAGCATGAACATGTGTTATGGGTGCTTCATCCCACACAATTAATTTTGTTTTCAGTTACATGTCAGCTTCTTTTGTATTAGGCTTCAAATTGCAAGTAGATGTTGCATTTAAATCAATTGGAATTTTAAAAACAGAATGGACTGTTCTCCCCCCTATTAATAGAGTTGCAGCAATACCTGTAGATGCAACAGGAATAACATCATCACCTCTACCACGTATTGTGTGAAGCAAAGTTGAATAAACAAAAGTTTTTCCTGTCCCAGCAGGACCATCTAAAAATAACACTTGGGTGTATCTGCAGCGTTGTTGTACACTGCACTTAATAAGATTCCACAACATTCCGCTGTTCACTATTTAACTGCATAGTATAACTATTAGCTTTAGCCTGCTCTTCCACAACATCAAAGTTCGCTCTCTCCAAAACACTTGCAGGCAAATCTACAGTTGGTAGATGCAGTTTTTGGAGACTTAAATTGTAGGATGTAAGCAGTTCCTCAATATCTGCAAGTGCATAGTGAGGTCCAGTCTGCTCAGAATAACGATGCACAAAGTCCTCACAAAGTGAAACTTGATGCTGCACCCATAAATCTGGAACATCCTCCGCTTCTCCAAATCCACAAATCATTGCGAACAGCATGCGCAACTGTCTCGGAGATTGAAATTGTGCAGCGTCATTCAAAGCATCATGAAAATGCTGGTCACCTCGAAGAAGTCCATACTACTGACATGCTTGTTGAAATGTAATGCATCTTAATCCATTTACGGTCAAAATATCATCAAAACTAATGGCCCCAGACTTGCGCAGTAGTAGCATCCGCAAATAGTACCTCTCAGTATCCAGTATACTAACTACTGGCAGTCTCCCGATAACATTTTGTCCACCACGTTGTCGCTTCTTCCAATTTGTGGTACTCTTATCAAACATATAATATTGTGGAATATCTGAGTAAGAAATGTTGTGAGCTGAAGGATCATTTTTGTTTAGTTCAAACCATGATGTTAGTGTTGTTTTTCTTAAAGCAGCTCGTTCAATTTCTTGGGCTTCTTGACCGCCTTGGTACACAATCGGCTGTTGCTGTGGTAAATGCACAGCTAAGCGCACTACAGTGTGGGATTTATGCGACAAATTAAATTCATTTAAACGCCACATGGCTTCAGGTGCACTAACATACCTACCTTCAACAAAACTTAAAATTTCATCATGATCCAGAGCACCTTCTTTTTGTATTTTGACCGAGGCTGCATCATGTCCTTTGTATACATATTTATATAAGTATTTGACACTTTTAACTGAGGCACAAACTTCAACATTAATATGTGCATTAAATTTTTTAAGCAACCAAGTATTATATGGGACAACCCATCTGTTATCGATGGAATATTTCCCTACTTGGACAGGTTCAGTGGCTCTTCTGCGATAAATAGGGTATCCATTAACATTTTCCTCTGTATCATCCTTGAATTGTTTCGGAAAACTTTTGCAGCACTGTCCATCTCTCATGCATGGAGAATTTATATTTATAGTTCCACATGGGCCATGTACCATGCATTTTGTCACAATTTGGAAGAGTCTAAGATCAGTGCAAGGATCTGGAAGCTCTGCACTCACAAACTTGTCAATGTCATCTTTAGTGCGAATTTTGCTTTCTGAATCTAATGTTAGAAGAATGTGGGCTTGAGGCAAGCCTCGCTTTTAGAACTCAATAACATAAATATAGGCCAAAACAGTTCAAAATATTCCGTGCTTGCAAATATCTTCTAAAAGTTCTTTTAATTTCATATTAAATACACGTACAATAATATCAGGTCGGTCTTCAGGGCGTTGTACTCCCACCATGCTATTTAAAATTTCAGACCAAGATGGGTTGCAAGTAAACGTCAGAAAGAGATCTGGCTTACCAAACTTGCGTACCATAGCCATTGCATCTTGGTAATTCTGTTGCATATGACGTGGGCTCCCTTGGAAAGAAGATGGCAGATGGATACGCTGCTAGCGTAATGAGTTATTTCTTTGTATAACGGATAGCTTAATATTTTTGGTACCCTCGGCGGGACTGTAATTGCGATAGTTATTGACATAGCTAATCTAGAAGCTCTTAAAAAATCGCGGAAAACTGACAGAGCCGCTTTTACGAAAGCGTATAATAAAGTAGAAGAACTGAAAACCTTGCAATGTTGATATTTCCGAACTGGTAGCCGAACTGAATGTTCTGAAAGTGAAAGTTGAACGTTTGGAAATAACGCATGTAAGTATCCTTGAACTTCTTCCTGAGAAGGATTTTCAAGTTGTTGAAGATTTTCGTGATAAAGCTATACGGATTGAAACTAAAGCTAGACGGATTATCAATTATCAACAACATAATGTAAGTACTATTTTGCATTCAACTCACATAGACTCTACTATAATTAATTCTGCTGAAAATGCTGTTATTGAAAAAAGAAAGTTTAAATTGCCTAAATTAGAATTACGAAAGTTCGACGGTGATGTTAAAGAGTGGCTTTATTTTTGGAGCCAATTTGAAAAAATTCATGTTGATTCTAGTATTGAAGACTCAGATAAATTTCAGTAATTGTTACAATCTACCGTTGAAGGATCTCGAGCTAGATTAGGAATTGAATGCTTTCCGCCAACTGGCGATAATTATCCTAAAGCAATTGATTGTTTAAAAACTCGTTTTGGTCGTCATGATTTACAAGTAGTAGTTCATGTTAGAGAGTTGTTAAAAGTAGTTCTGAAGAATGCTAATTCAAATTTTTGCTCGAATAATTTGTGTGTATTATATGACAATTTAGAGAAGCAGATTCGTGCACTTGAAACACTTGGTGTTACAATTGATAAAAGTGCAGCTTTACTTAATCCTTTGATTGAGTCTTGTATTTTCGAAGATTTTCTCAGAGCTTGGCAGCGAAGTTTAAATTTTCATCTTGGCAGTGATTCAAAAAAGAGACTTGATAGTTTGTTAAAATTTTTAAAAGCTGAAGTTCAATCTGAAGAGCGAATTAACTTAGGTCTGACTGGTTTAGGTTTGAAAGATGAAAAATCATATAAAATGGAAGTAAATTAAATAAAGGTAAAATGTATACTGGAGCTAGTTTGTTAAACATTTCTGCTACTGTTGAGAAGTTGTGCGCCTTCTGCAATGGTAAACATGAGTCCACAAAATGCTTTATAGCACAAAGAATGTCTTACAGTGGAAAATTAAAAATTTAAAAAGATAAAGGTTATTGTTTCAAATGCCTAAAAGCTGGACATAATTTAGCAAAATGCCGATGGTTCGTAAAATGCATTATCTGTAATAATATGCATTATGCAAACAAATAAACATGTAACTAAGCCTACATCAAATAATTCGGAAAAGGAAATTAAAGAGCAGATTAAATCAGTATAGTTGGAAATTATTCTCGAACACTTCACAAGTTTTGTTGCAGACTTTGAAAGTTAAGATAAAAAGTAAGAACTGTAGTTTAACTGTTAGAGCAATGTAAGATTCGGGATCTCAGAAGTAGTATATTAGAAAAGAAATAGTATCTGTTTTAGGTTTAGCACTTTACGTCAGCAACTTTTATCTCATGCATTTTTTGGACGAGAAAAGATCAACGAGGAGCTTCATAATGTATATAAAAATGAACTAGGAATCTTAGATGGAAATTTCAATTGTAATTTTGATGCAGTTGATAAGGATATTATTTGCAATAACTGTTCCTTTGTTTCGTACGGCTCATGGATTGATAAATTAAAATCTATGAATATACAAATGTTTCATATAGAAGACAATTTATGGCCAATTGGTGTTCTTATTGGAGCAGATGTTGTAGTTAGACTTTTTACTGGAAAGAGAAGAGTTCTATCTAGTGGAATAGTAGCCTTGGAATCCTATCTAGGATGGACTATTATGGGAAAAACTAACTTACCCTCTGAAAAAGAAGATGCTGCTATGATGGTCATTTCGATGTTTGTAAGAGAAGCAACTATTTCCGATCTTTTTAGTCTAGAGGTATTAGGGATAAGTGGCCCCTGATGAGATGAAATCCAAGAAGGAAAACGAATACCTGACCAAACTGAATTTTGAAGAAACTGTCAGAATTAATGAAGATAGAAGATATGAAGTTTCTCTCCGGTGGAAAGGAGATCATCTTCCTCTACCCAGTAATAAGGAGATTGCTATGAAACGATTAGAAACATCGACTAGAAAATTGCATCACTAAAATTTGTTTACAGCTTATGATGACGTGTTTAAGAATGGACATCATAAGTATAATTTAAAATGATCCAGTTGAATCATCATCTCGCCACCATGAACACTATTTGCCCCACAGACCTGTTGTAAAACAACATGGTACGACAAAGGTGCGTCCAGTCTTTGATGCCTCTGCCAGACAATTTGGGTCACCATCACTGAACCTGTGTTTAGAATCTGGACCCAATTTATTGGAACTGATTCCTAATCTTCTTCTCAGGTTCAGAGAACATAAATATGGCATTGTTGCCGACATAAGAAAGCTTTCTTTCAAATAAGTGTGCGACCAGAAGATATGAATTTTCTTTAGTTTTTTTGGTGGAATGGAAAAGAAAATGTAGATCCGAAGATAATGCGGCATGCCCGTGTGGTGTTTGGTGTAAAAAGCAGTCCTTTTCTCTTAGAAGCTGTGCTAGAGCATCACTTGAAAAATATCTAAAGAGTTTTGCATATAGTAAGAGAACTGTTCATATACTTCTTCGAAGTTTTTATGTGGATGATTTAATTAAAAGTTTGGACAACGAATCAGAATTATTACTTTTTATTGAAAAGTCTCATCAAATCATGTCTGAAGGAAAATTCTATTTGAGAAGATGGAAGCATACAGGAGATGATGACCCAGAACAGGCTACTTCAGTTCTAGGATTGATTTGGAATCGCAGAGAAGATGAACTGAAAATTAATCTGGACTGGCTGGAATCTTACGAACTTGAAATTGTATCGAAGAGATTTATTCTTTCAGTTACACATAGAATTCTTGATCATGTCGGGTTTTTATGTACTGTCCTCTTAATGCCCATGATAATGTTACAAAAGATATGGAAAGACAATATCCCGTGGGAGAGAGAAGTTGAACATAATATGAAACTTGAATTTCTAAAATGGTTTGAAGAGTTAAGCTCCTTGAAGAATTTGTCTGTTAGACGCTGTTTTTGTCCTGCTTCAAGTGGTGAACATGTTATTAGCGTTCAAACATTTTGTGATGCCAGTCAATTTGCTTACGCAGCAGCAGTTTTCGTTCGCATTAAGTGAGCTGATGTTGCTCAAGTAAATCTTTTGGCTGCCAAGTCGAGAGTTTCCCCAATTAAAACCATCACTATTCCTCGTCTTGAGTTGCTTGTTGCAAAGATGGGAGCAAGATTGTGCATATCTGTGCTCAGATCACTCCAGTGGGACAATTTCAAGCAACACTACTGGACTGATTCCACCACTGTGTTAAGTTAGATTCAGCGTGAAGAACTTTGGCCAGTTTTTGTAAATAACAGAGCTCAGGAGTTAAGAAAACTGATTGATACAAGTTTGTGGAAGCATCTTCCAGGAGCACAAAATCCAGATGACTTACCTACAAGAGGGTGTTCTGCTCACCAACTCTCTTGCAGTAGGTGGTGGGAGGGACCCAAATGGCTTCTACAAACTCAGGAAAACTGGCCAGTTACCAAACCTATTTCAGACGAACAATTTGTTTTGAAAGAAAGACGAAGAACAAACCCAACTTCCAAATTCTTCCATTTGTGTGCTTTTTAAATCAAATTGAAAATTTTAAATGTTTTTGTAAGTTAAGTTGTCTTCCAACAACTTAAGGTGGGAGGATGTCATGTCCTCGGAGTCTTTTTGTATTAATTCATTCATTAAGTATTTGTGCACGCTATATATATATATATATATATGTGTGTGTGTATGTTAGCTGTAACCTTTTATAATGGTTGTTCGAACGAGAGTTTTTGATTAAGTTTGGGTTCAGTGTTCTATTAATAAATGTCTTGTATAGAAATTGTCATTGTTACGCTGCTAGCCTAATGAGTTATTTCTTTGTGTAACGGATAATATAATAGCTATAAAGCAGTCAGAACACAAGTCTCCTAACACTTCAAGGTGCACTGCCTTAACAGTGAAGCACACAAATATGCAGACATATGTCTTCATGGGTCTAATCCTACTACCTTTTCGGGGCTTCACTTGGAAAGGACCATTCAAGTCCACTCCAACTTTGGAGAAAGCTCTGCTGGGGTTTGCACGAGACGGCGGGAGATCTTCCATCAACTGCTGAGAGAGACCGCTCCGAAGACGGGCACACCGCACGTACTTCCAAGTGATTCGCTTGATCGCCACTAGTGCATACAGGATATAATAGCGTTGTCTTATCGCAGAAGGAACAAGTTGGTTACCAGCATGTAAATATTAATATCGGATTATTAAATCCGTCACCACGTGATCCTTTGGTAATATTAATTATATTATACGTGATATTTGGTGTATTTCCTTAGCAAATGCCTCCTTTTGGGCATATTTCAAAATAACGTTCTGAGCTTCTTTAAATTCACTTGTGAGAAGAAAGGTCTTAGTTTTATCATTCGTTTTTTGGAGGTTTTTGATAAATCGGAGACACCACGCAGCAACACGAACACCTTTGCTCCAAGAGGAACATTTATCAAAAAGGTAGTGAAACGGATGTTCAACTTTTTGCACGGTAATATTTTGGACGGCAGTTTTAAATCGTTTTTAGCTCAGGAATTTTCCTTTCAACAGTAGTAAGCCAAAGATATTTTGGTTGGCTCAACCAATGAGTTCCACTCCACCAGATTTCAGAATTTAGGAGATTCTGGGCGGAACAACCGCGTGAGAGAAGATCGGCTGTGTTCTCGCGGCCTTCACAAAATTTCCACTTTCCAGGATCGATGAGAGTTTGTATTTTCTCACCCCATTGGCCACGAACTGCATCTATCAAGTGGCGCTGCCCTTTATCCAGTTTAAGGCTATACTGGAATCTGTCCAGCAATATATGTCACATGCAAAAATGCGCAAAAGGCACCTCAGATAGTTCGCTATGCGAGCCACGATAAGTGCCCTCAGAAGCTCCGAACGAGGTAGAGATAACTTCTTAACTGGAGCTACCCTAATCTTAAAGAGCACAAATCGAATTTCGAAGGACCTTTTGTGCCTAATGTAGGCCACGGCACCGTAGGCTTTGATGCTTGAGTCCGCAAACATGTGGATTTCCATTTCATCCATATCATAATTCGAGAATAATGTTCTCTTAAGAGAGAATGATTTTAAAGTTTCTACTTCCGCGCACCATTCCAACCAGTTTTGCCTAAATCTTTGAGGTACCGCATCATCAAAATCCAAACCTAGCTCCCACAATTATTGTAACAGACATTTCACTATGATAAAAAATGGAGAAATAAATCCAACTGCATCAAATAGTTTTGCAACAGTCTTAAGAATATGTCGCTTAGTACATTCTAAATTTGGCATCATTTCTAAAAGGCTATCAATTTCTAATTTTAAAGTATCGGTATTAACATACCAGAAGAAGTCGAAGTCCAATCGGGTCGATACGATGGTCCCGCGGGAAGTTCCGTCTCCGTATCGCGATCGGCGATGGGATCACTAGACTGACGAGCGTATTTTCGAATCGAACCGAATAGTCTTTCGTTTTTCAGTCGTTCCACAATTCTGTATAAAAATACGATTCCTTTCGGGTCGGGATATAAAACGGGAGCGTGTTTATTCGTCACGGACGGCTTTCGAAGAAAAAATTCGATGTTGAAATTGCAACTCAGCGACCCGTAGAAAAATCTTATAGTAGGAGGAGAAGAGCCTTTCCGGATCGTTCATCTTGCGAATTAAAAAGAGCACGTGGTCGTGAGATATCATAATCGATTTTCCATTCGCGTTCTTAACTTTGATGTCTTCGGGTACGAGATGACGGAGTTGCGATAGACATTTCGCGTAATATTTTAACTTTTTGTATTCGTCCGAGTAGCCGACGTATGCGTCGATTTCTCGGGCAATCCAGAACAAGGTCCCGTAGACGACGACCCCGAACAGTACGATTTCGTCACTGACGTAAAATCTGAAATAAAACGGGTCCGAAGATTTCTCCGCAGGGCTATCGACACGGGACTCCATTCCGTTCCGAGTGAGATTGAAGAATGGTTATGAAATGAGAGACATTATATATTCAAAAAGACGCGTTAACAGTTGTCCCAGAACACAAAACGGAGTTAACCCTGCATAAATATCATTATTAAAATGACACGTGCTTATAATATTTAATTTACACGCGAGTTTTTCTCAAACCTTGGAGTAACGTGATAAAATCCTTCATTGGAGCTTTTTTATATTTCGAAATAACATAATAAAATCTTAACGCTATAAATGAAGCTTTAAGAGTTAGGGTATCCCAGAACGGAATTAAAATTAAATGACATACATATGATATTTAATTTACACACGAGTTGCATTTTCCGAAAAATTGGAGTAACGTGATAAAATCCTTCATTGGAGATTCTTTTTGATATTTCGAAATGACATAATAACATCCTATGTTGGCGATTTTATTATCTTTTCGTATATACGTCATCTGGTGTATAAAAACCGCCACTTTAGAAGATTATAAATTTTTATGTTTATTTTGAATCTTACATTACATTGTCATTGTTGTTGAAATAGGGCCCTTAGAACTTCCGGGTTTATCTCTGTGATTTCAAATAATTTTTTAAAACGATTCAATCTTTTTTGCAGATCGCAAATCGTCAATCCCGAATGGTGTTTATTCGTTTTATAAGCTTTCACGAAACCGCGAACGGTCATCAGTTTCTCGATCTCGAGCGACTCGAAAAACGGCAAGAGAATTTTTTTGACGATATCATTTTAGTACTGTATAAACATGCATATGACTCGTTCCATCCCTCGCCAAACGTTATAATTTCCATACCATAAGTGCGATAATTTTTGCATTTCTAGAAGAAATTTACCGTATTGCCTGAACACTCGCAAGTAATCGTCGTATTCGTCATCTCCTACGACACGGAGTTCGTTGAGCGTTTGATAATTCCAACAATCGCTCAAGTAATTTTGTATCTGCGTCATGTTTCTCGTTTTATCGAAACAGAGACGATCTTTTCTTATTACCAAAATTATTCTCAGCATTTCGAGACAAAATTTTAAATATTGGCCGTCGTCTCTGAACGTCGCGATATATTTTTTAAAACTAAAAACTACCAATGCCTGCCACTCTAAAAAACATAAAAATTTCTCTTCGCTGACAGGGAGTTGGCAGTCTAAAAATTTCGTCGAATTCGATTGCAATGGTCGAATGAATGACCATTTACTTTCCATCATCAATGGTTCGTAAACATTTTTAAGCGTCGTTAAGTGTTTCCGACACGAACGACACACTTTTCGATCTATCGTTAAATCGATAATTTGGCACATGCTTCGCGGGTCTATCAAACGTAAAAAATCGGAAAAACAAATCGCGAAGTGACAATGCGGACAACCGCGGTTATCTTCGACGTTGAGCCAAATTTTTAGACAGGAGAGATGGAATTCGTGTTTGCACTTAGAAACATGCAAATCAACAAATTCGATGGAATTGAAAAAGACAGCGCAACGGGTCGAAGACATTTCTGAAAACGATGACTGATAATGCATCTTTTGAGAATTATTATATATGTCACCGTTAAAGTGTATAATTCAGTTATTCTATAGAATAACTAGTTATTCTATATATTAACTGATCATGTCAGTTAAAGTGCAAAATAAATTAATTATTTCATACTTTACCTAGTTATTCTATGAAATAACTAGGTATTCTATAGAATAACTAATGATAGACCGTTAAAGTGCAAAATAAACATTATGAAATTAAAACAAGTCCGCTTTTTTCTAAATTTCGCACTGATTGCGAGAGATTTACAGGAATACTTATTGGAAGGAAGTCAATGACACTCGACCTTGGCGACAAACTTGGCGAGTGTTTAGGAACCTTGGCGAGAAATGTGGCGAACTTGGTGACAAAATGAAGGTTCCAGAATATACAGGAATTGTCTCGGTATCTCTATTAGGAAAAAAGTTATGGACAAATTCCACTATAAACGCAGATTCCTTACATTCAATGAGCTAGCGAAGCTACTAGGATCCGTCTCCAGCTGCTAGTGAAGCCGTAGGATGTTTTTAAAGTTAAAAAAATTTGCCCGGCGCCCACTTCAGATGCCGCAAGCATTGCGAGCACAATTTTTCCTACTTCATGTCAGTATTTAAAAAACGCAGATTCCTTACATTCAATGAGCTAGCTAAGCTGCTAGGTTCCGGCTCCCGCTACTAGCGAAGACGTAGGATGTTTCTTAAAAATAAAAAAAATTCCAGTGCCCACTTCAGATGCTGAAAATACAAATAACCAATCTGACTAACAAACAGGCTGCATCATGTCGGCTCTTTTACACTTTAACGATGCGTGGACCGTTATTCTATGGAATAACTAGTTAAAGTTTAAAATAAAAGTTTATTTAACAATTTAACTGACTTGATCAGTTATTCTATAGAATAACTAGGTATTCTATAGAATAACGGATTTCATACTTTAACGCTAACATATACATAACTTCATTTAAAAAATTTTTTTAATGAATTATGTATACAAGGTGAAGCGCATGTGGACTTTTTGAAACTTCTAATGATGATGATTAAAATAGTCCAGAACACTTTTCTGGATGATGATTTCAACATAGGCCCATTCGCTACACATTAATATATTCGTTATTGATTATATGGAATAACCAAATATAATTTATATATTTTTTATTTTTTATTAACCAAAATTTCATTTAGTTTGGCTCTAAATCTTCAGGATGGAGTTTTTTCGATCTATTTATCGATATTTCGTTCCCGAAAAAAACGTTCCCGACGAAGAGAAACCTTTATCGGAAATGTGTTTCATGTGCTACAAACACGTGAGGCCGGAAAGTACTTTCAAGCCCGAGTGCGGACATCCGTTTCACAGTACCTGCATAAAATCGTGGGTTCGCAGAAGGAAACTTGAAATTTGCCCATACTGTAACCAGAAACTGGGGACTCTCCAATTTAAGGACGTGGTGTTTAAAATGTAAATCCTTTCCGACTTGGGACTGTTTCTTTGTAAAGTTTGAGACAGAACTGTTAAAAATTGCTGAAGACACGAAAGAATGGTATCAAAACACAGAAAAAAAGGAAGAATTTATAACGGAAGTTAAAAAAATACTTAAAGGATTTGTATGGTAGCTTTTTCTTGTTCTCTCGATGATTTTTTTCCAAAATTTCGTCGAAAATGTACGTTGTTACAGATGTAATATTTATTTTATCGATAAATAAATTTCATTATTATAATTTGTATTATCTATTTCTATGTAATCGATCTCGAAACAAGTACCACGTTTTAGTCCGAAAACGAGGAAGAGAATAAGTCGAAACAATCGTCAACTGGCGGAGCTTAAATACTCACGAAAATTTTTTAAAACTGTTGAAATTTGAAATGGGCGGAACGGTTCGAAAGTTTTCGACGAACTGCGCGCGTCGGTCGAAGTTTCGAATCGATAGCCGAGATCAATCGATGGTTGGGAGAATCAATATTATACGATATATTTAGCAATTGATGGCTATAAGAATTGATATTAGAATACCCGATTCATTTAAATGACATAACGTGACAAAATCATTTGTTGAAATTTTTTGATATTTCGAAATGACATAATAAAATCCTACGTTGGAAATTTTATGTGAATTTTTTTGATATTTCGAAATGACATAATAAAATTCTACGTTGGAGATTTTAAGTAAAATTCTTTTTGATATTTCGAAATGACATAATAAAATCCTACGTTAGAGATTTTGTGATATTTCTTTTGATATTTCGAAATATTTTTTTTTTAATATTTGACATTATAAGCCGCCGCTTTAGAAGATCATTATAAATTTTTATGTTTATTTTGAGACTTACATTACATTGTTATTGTTGTTCAAATAAGGCCTGTAAAACTTCCGTGTTTATCTCTAAGACTTCAAATAATTCTTTAAAACGATTCAATATTTTTTGCAGATCGCAAATCGTCAATCCCGAAGGATGTCTATTCGATTTATAAGCTTTCACGAAACCGCGAACGGTCATCAGTTTCTCGATCTCGAACGACTAATGTTTCCGACACGAACAACGCATTTTTCGATCTATCGTCAAATCGATAATTTTGCACATGCTACACGGGTGTATCAAACGTAAAAAATCGGAAAAACAAATTCGGACGTGACATTGTGGGCCATCGCGGTTATCTTCGACGTTAAGTCTTGTCTGAACTTAATAATGTGCAATCCTCAAAAAAAATTTTTTATTTAGGATTGTATATATAATGAACGAGGATATAGTGTGTGAACTTGGCATTTACAGATATGTAACTTGTTAAAATAGTCTAGAATACTAAAACTGGATGATAAATTTAACATAGGCCCATTTGCTACACATTAATATATTTGTTATTGTTGGAGATAATCGGTCGTGCCGTAAGGGAAATGAAATCTCTGAGTATTCCTGTGCCGCAAGGTGGACATTTCCATGATGTCATTTTCTGTATGATGGTGGCGCATATAAAAGGCCTGCGGATTCTCTGTGTATATAGGTGAATGGGCGGATCGAGAAGTGGATCGGTGATGTGGTGATCGAGGTGCAATCGATATGCACTCGATTCGACCATGTAATCACTTATGCTCATCATGTTGCTACTAGAACATAATGTTTTTGTATATAATACTTTAGTTGTGTTTCTTTTAATGTTTATCGAGATGATAAAACCAACTGAAATAAATGCATCTTATTATAGAAGAAAAATGGACTCTCTCGTCTTTATGCGCACTCTGTTGTTTCTCTGTTTACCAACAGTTATTTATTTTGGTTCTAAATTTTCAGAATGGAGTTTTGTCGATCTATTTATCGATATTTCGTTCCCGACGAAGAGAAACCTTTATAGGAAATGTGTTTCGTGTGTTACAAAGACGTGAAGCCGGAAAGTGCTTTCAAGCTCGAGTGTGGACATCCGTTTCACAGTGCATGTATAAAATCGTGAGTTCTTAAAATGAAACTTGCAATTTGCCCATATTGTAAATAGAAACTGGGACTTTTCGACATCTCCGATTTACGGATTTGGTGTTTGAAATGTAAATCCTTTCCGACGATGATCATTTTGTGTGTAAATTTTGCTACAGAAATGTTAAGAATTGCCGAAGACACGAAAGAATTGTATAACGTTAAAAATAACACAGAAAAAATAGACGAATTTATAACGGAAGTTATCAAAATGCTTAAAGGATTTGTATGAAAACTTTTTCTTGTTCCCTCGATGATTTGTTTCCAAAATTGTTTGAGATTTCGTCGACAATGTACGTTGTTACAGATGTAATATTATTATTTATTTTATCGATAAATAAATTTCAGATTTCATTTCCATTTTTTTTCATTTTTATAATTTATATTATTGATTGCTATGTAATCGATCTCGAAACCAGCACCACTTTTAATTCCGTCATGTCGTTTCGAAAGCGAGAGAAAGAATAAATAGAAACATCGTCGACTGGCTGAGCTTAAATACTCTATTTTGTCTCGAATTTAATCTTATACTGACGATACTCAAAATTTTTGAAACGGTTGAAATTCGAAGAGGACTGTGGGGTCCCTGGAGCAAACAGTTCTCTCGACCAGACCACCCAACGAACTCGCCGAAAGCGACAAGTGAAAGGAAGCCGCGATTACATAACCCGAAGGGGTTTGAAGGGACCATGCCGAGTGACCGTTGAAAGATCACCCAGGTTTACCGTCAAAGAGAACTCATTACGTTGTGGCTCTTACCAATAATGAAACGGGAAGGGCAGCGCATGTTTGTGGTTGGTTAAATTGTTCGTCACCCGGACAAATCATGGAGACTTAACCTTTCGGCCAAGCCTCAGAGGGCATGGTCAAACGGGTTTTTAAGTTGGAATTCGGAATGCGACAGGAGGACTCGAAGTAGAGGAGATTCAGACGAGATTGAATTCGGGGTCTGATTCCTATTCGAATCTCAATTCTCGTGAGCGTTGATTTTGAAGTCAGATCTCAGCTCGAGATTCTGTACTTGTTTTGGTGCCTAGTCCCGTGGAAACCGATAGCCAACCCTTGGCTGAATAAGTTCTTAGAGAGCTGTAAAGCGTCTTAGAATTCTTCGGAATTATTCTCGAATGTGAGCGCGCAATACCTCACTGCAAATTATCTATCTTGATAAGCCACATAATCTTCGGAATTAATACCAACGTTTGAGCGGTAGAATCCTTCAAATTCCTATTTCCGGCCTTCGGACTTTGAACTCTCCTGGAGATGAACATTACTGAACTTAATCAGATTTTCTTACGAATGAACTCACAATTAAACTGCGAGTGATTCCAGTTTGAAACTTTTGACTTTGACTCTCGCTATCTCATCCTGAGTTAGGCAAATTTTTGAATGATATTAATTTTGTACATTTTGTGTAAAAAGTTCATTAACCAAGAAGTCTTAATTAA